>BMAW01099387.1:0-52046 GCA_019974015.1 Nephila pilipes | reverse complement strand
AAGTAGTCGCCAAAGGTATGCTAAATCCAATTTATTGCCAGCCATGCTGCCATCACGTCACCTACAAAATAATGATAAATGCTTATGACGTAAAATGTTAAGAAGGAGGAGGTTGGTGCATCCAGGTGCGATTAGTTCCACTTTGTCACGATTTTCCTTGGATTATAGCTTCACCTGTTCCTGTTTGGTGACCTGCAACATAATGACAAAAACTCAAGAACTTGGAGTACATCTGCACGTTCACTAGCGTCTAAGAACGCTGCTTTTCAAAAAGAAGCCCATGAGTTCAGTTACATTAAATGTTATGCTTTGCTAACAGGTCGTAACATTCTCAAGATAGGAATATCACTTGTACTTTAAAAATTTCCAGTACTTTCTCATTTTCCTTTAGAGTTAACAAATTTTACCGATTTTCTTACAAATTAAATTACTAATGAGACAGATGAACTATATGATTCTGCTGATACTAGTAGCCTAAGAATAGCAAGGAAAGATGAGATGATCAGGATATCATGCCCATTGACATGCCCAGCAGAGACAATAATATAAACCATAGTAATTTTACGAAAAAACAATAAATAAAAAAATATTTTAAATCGGATAAAAATAATTCTAAGCTTCTAAATTGAAGCAATTTGAAACCGCAGTTAAGAAGGAGAATCGTCTGTAACCCATATGTGAAGAAGATAGAGAAGCCAATCTTCAGAGTTGCTAACATATGATGGCTTTCGAAGTCGAAAAACAAGAAAGTACTTGAAGATTGGATTCTGTATGGCTATGAAGAGAGAGGTCTAAAAATAAAACAAAACTAATATCTAGACTATTTTACCACTATATAAAACTCAGGACGATATCTTCGGGATAAAAACGTCTTGTGGAATTGTCAGTTATCTCCGCCAATCCTGGAATCCAAAGATCACATTGATAGCTGATATACAACATTATGCTCAAGAATCAATTTAGGTAGGTCGTGCTTTGCGGTGCTCCAGTACATTATTCAAGACTGAACTTAATTACTACACCACAAAAATAGCTTCAGCCATGTGTGTGTTTGTGTAGATGTAGGCTGGTGATTGATGATTGAGATTGACAGTAAACAATAACTCGATGATGATTCGCAGTCGATAGTGAACTCTCTGCATATACACCTGCGTGGATTCTTAAGCTGCCTCGGTACCCAGGGATCATTGTCACGCGATCAACACGTTGTATCCGTTGCTCATCGGAGTCGTGGGTCTGAGCCCCTGATGCCACAGATCCGCCGCGTAGCGAAGCACCATGTAATTCAATAACATGGTCCCAAACCTTGCCCGCCGGGGTGAAGTTTTGGAGACACACACACACACACACACACACACACACACACACACACACACACATCTCCTCTTTCCTTCAATCAACTAATTTGATTGTGTGAGTTTTACAAATAAGTTACACTTGTTTTTCAAATTCATTTGTAGATATGTATCAATTAGAGCACTAAAAATCCACTATTCTAAAAGAGCACAAACCACATATTAATTGATTCTTAAGAGCATAATGTTGTACTATCAGCTATCAATGGTGATCTGTTGGATTTCAGGAAATCATAGATTGAGATAACCTGCAATTCCACAAAGTTTGATTTTTATCCCGAGGTATCGTCAAGTTTTAACAATTAGTTAAAAATAGTCGAGATAGAAATTTAGTTTTTGTTTATTATTTTTAAGACCTCTCTTTATAGTCGCCATACAGAATCAATCTTCCAAGCCTTTCTTGAACTTTCGAAAGCCATCATAATATTGCAGAACTCTGAAGATTGAACTCTATCTTCTTCACACTATGGGTTACAGACGATTCTCCTTCTTCTAAGGGTTTCAAATTGCTTTAATTTAGAAGCTTAAGAAATTATTTTTATCTCGATTTAAATATTTTTTTATTTATTGTTTTTTCGTAAAATTATAGTTTGTCATGTTTAATAAATTTATAAGGAACAACCAATAGGAAAAAGGAAAATAATAAATCATAATTAATACTCACTTTTCTGAAAATTCCCCCCTTCTAAAATTCTACTTTAATGTTGTAAATAAAATCACTTGGATTCAATTATCAACATAATTAGTAAAATTTAAATTTATAAGAAAAATCAGTAAAATTTCTTAGCCTCTAAAAAGGAAGGAAATATTAGGAAAGTACTAGGAAATTTTTTAAAATACAAGTGATATTCCTAATATTGAAGATGTTACGATATGTTAGCAAAGAAACGTAACATTTAAATATAACTGAACTCATGGAATGCTTCTTTTTGAAAAGCAAGCGGAATTCTTTGGAACTAGTGAACGTACAAGATATGTACTCCAAGTTCTTGGAGTTTTTGTCATTGTATTGCAGGTCCATAAACAGGAACGGAATTAAATATAAATCCAAGGAAAATCGTGACAAAAATTGGAACTAATCGCACCTGGATACATACTACATAACCTCACCTCTGTATATGGTCTTAACATTTTGATCATAAGCATTTATCATTATTTTGTGGGTAAACGTGATGGCAACTGGCTGGCAATAAATTGATTTAGCATACCTTTGGCGACTAAAGCATTTCCATCACTAGGATTTAATTAAAATATTCTTACTGTATGAATATCGTATAATACAATTAATTTTTCAGTCTTTTTAGATTATAATTAATCATTACTTCAAATATTTTAAATTACAAACGATTAATTATGACATGGTGTGTCATTTACGATTCAGAAGAAAAATTTGGGAATACCTTACTGAAAAAAAAGATGTGGTATCGTAACCTATTTCAATCTCAAAATATTTGTTAGAATTAAAAAAAAAGTTGTTAATCGAATATATATAAAATAATTAGTAATAATAAAATTTTTTATTTGTATTTTAAAATTAAAAACAATTTTAAAAATCTTACTTGAACCGAATAATCGTTATCTAAATAGTTGATAGTGTTTACTTGAATGCGTTTGTCTAAAAAGCTCAACAAATGGTAGCACCACAATTTAGGAACAAACATTTGATTTCCAGTTCCTGAATTCAGGCTTCTGTAGCGATGTACATTTTCTACTGAAAATTGGGAACGTAGTGTTTTGATCTTTTTTTTCACATCATCTACCGTTAACGGTCTTATTTTTGACATCTCTTCTGCTATTAAAAGCAAGGCGATTTCTCTTTGTTTTCTATCATAATACCCATCTGTTTCCTTTTCATAAAGAATTGGATATTTTTTGTATAAAGAAATCAAAGATTCTACAAGTTTCCTGTCCCATTTGAACACCATTTTACAAAATATATAAACAGAATTGAGTTATAAATAATACGACCATGGGTTTTGGTTGCTATGGCAACTTTGTAGTTCAGCAGTTATGCATTTCAGAGATTCAAATTAAATTTTATCAATATTTAGTACGTGATATCAAGAATGAAGAGGAGATATTGCATTGAAAAGTGGGTGCCTGCTTAGGTGTCGACCTTCTGTGACTATGGTTCAAAATTGTAGGAGTGTCTTAACCCTTTAAAGGGTTAAAACACTTTTACTATTTTATGTACTATTATATCGAGAAAGATTTATGATGATGTGCCTTATAATGCTAAAAATCCAAAAAAAAAAAAAAAAAAAAAAACCTCTTAATGAAACAGCATAAAATGTAAAACCCTGCATTCATGCGTAGCCAAAAATGAGCTATAAAATTGGCAACTCCACTCTCCCAAGAAGACTTCAATGGAGTGATCGGGCCGCTCTTCTCTCTGTTATTTGGGCCATCTGTTAATGTTAGATACATGTATAAGGCTTTATCAGAGCAAGTCTGAATAAAATTAAGCTGAATTTTATGCATGAAAGACAATGTAGAATTTGTGGTTTTGTTTTGCAATTAGGAAGGAAAGGTTACTCAGGTATTAAGTGTTAATAAAACAAAGTAAAACCAAACAGACTGAAATGCTACTTATTAATAAGTAAATCCTGACAAATACATCACAAATATTTACTTTGCAACAATTAATTTTCATTCTGTTACATTGTTTTTAGTTAGAGCAATTCTGTGCAACAAAGACACTTCTTTAGATTCAGTAGTAAAGAAAATGGCTAACATACCACCTCTTTTTGCTAAGGAAACTATGTACAGTGTGTGCCGGAATTCTATTAATGGATTAAGAGAGGCGTGTGAGAACATCGATAGGAATCACAATCACACACAGGTAAGTATAGTCGGAAACTGATAGATGGAGCTGTATGCTAGACCAGCATATGTGAATTTCTTATTGTAGACGTTAACTAAGAGCCGTCAACATGATTCTTGTTACACGAAACCAGCGCTGGTTTGGATTCCTTTTATATATGACCTCTTATGAACATCGCGGAAATGTATGCGATGCTGTACTATTATATCGAGAAAGATTTATGATGATGTGCCTTATAAATCACTAAATATTTACTTATATGCGTCATAATCTTTGTGAATATGGATATTTCATAATACCGATCCAGGCTACAGTACAGTTACGATCAACACGAACAACCGTATTAGAAGAGGGTGTGTTGAATATGCTTGGATAGAAATTCCGGCACCAGTACACGGGTACTTGCCTCTGCAACAGGATCATCTCGCAAAACTCTGTAGAGTACTCAGCCCAGCATAGTCTCATATTCTTTTCATCTTCAAAGGATCCAATTGTTGCAGTAGGAAAATTATCCACGACGTGTTGCGTTTGTACAGTTATTTCTTCATTGCAATTGATCTGCAATTCTAAAGTTCTATTTTGTTCAGTGATGAAGTGTCCTTTTCACGTGGGGAGGTGTTCAACATTCACAATATGCACATGGGTTTCGATCTCAACCTATGCGAAGGGGATTCTAGGTCGCATAATATCGCTTCGCGTCTTATATGTAAGAGGATATCATATCCATCTATTTAGTCCACCTATATCTCTTTAGACTGAGTCTGAACACTCACAGGTATCTCACCTTTCTCCAGAAGGTTCTCCTGTAATTGTTTAATGAAATCCCCTCACATGTTCGTTTCTAAATGTGGATTCAACAAGATGAGACTCCATATCACTAATCAATTTCCATACGTGACTTCATTTGCAGTCATTTAGACAGATGGATAAGTCAAGGTGGCTCCAATGAGATGTTATAAATAATCACATCACATCAATGTCACTAAAAGTATCGAAATGTTATAGATTAAAGGCATCCATGCTTTTCTTGAACATTATTCTTTCAACCAAGAAATCAGTTTTTTTAAAAAAAACTCATTGATTTTAAAAAGGAATTAACTGATTGATCAAATTAATATCGACGGACTTGAATTAATATTATAATTTTTGCAATAATCTAGAAGTGGTTCTAAAAATCAAAAATTTGTCCAAAACCGTGTTTAGTAGAGTAATAAATTTTATTGATAGATTAATATTAAAATATAAGGATGAAATAATAGTAATAAAATATTTTTGATATTTGGGGATATTATTTTGTAAATGAGTAATAAAATGACATTTGCTAAGTTGAAATGTAAACTTTCAGTAACTTTTTTTTCTCTGCCGGAATGGCAATAATTATAATTTTTGTATAAATAGAATCCCAATGTTTGTAAAAAAGCAGTTACTGGAATTGAATAAAAATGATACGGCGATGATGTTGTAATTTTGTTTATATTCAAGTCAAGTACCGTTAAAAGATATAAGCCACTATACATGATATATACATGATATCGCACTATACATGATACCGCAGCAAAAGCTTTACTTGCATTTCATAACGCAATCTCTACTGGAAGATCACATATTCCATAATAGAAAGCACTTTTCAGTCTCGTAATTTCTAATAAAAACTATCATGTAGCGTATCGTCATTCAAAATACTTAAGTTTGGCGTGGTGTATTTGTGCAGAATACTACTACAGATACCGATCTTGTTATCTGACAATAGTTCAAAATAAAAGTGTCTATATTTGAATAAGATGGTATATAAAATACTCTCTATGGTTTGACAAACAAAATGAGCATTAGAAACATCGCAAAACGCATTTTATACTTTGAAAATATTTTATTTATATAACAAATAATATATAATTGTAATGTGTTTTTCAATGATGTAATGATTTATTTTTAAGTAAAAATTAACGTATTTAATTAAATTTTTGATGGATTTCGAATGAACAAAATTTACGTGTTGCAAAAGACATATATTGATGATATTAGCTTGTCAACGTTATAATGTCTAAGAAAATAGTTAAAAGAAAACTAATTATTATTTATATATAAAACGACAAATAAAATAAATTGTCCAAGTTTAAATAATGTTTTTGAGACACAATGAATTTTTTATAAGTTTGATAATTAGTTTTTCAATTACAAATTTTCTATACTTTTTGCATTTTAATGTTTACTTCTACATTAATTTTTCATTAAAACTTTTCATTAAGGTTTTATAGAATATAATTGATTTCATCATAAAAGTACATTTAAAAAGAGCATGGATGCTTTCCTACAAATCTTGCTGAAATTAAGATATTCATATTTCTTCTTCTTTTTGATGCCACTTAATACACCAACCTTTTTTAAAATTGGATTTCATATCGATATATATATATATATATATATATATATATATATATATATATATATAATTCACTCATATATATGATTGAATTTTCAAGCATTAAACATCTATATAAATTGATTATAAAGGAAAAACTATAGGAACAGAATAATTTTCATAGTAATCTCGTTGCAAATTATAGAGATGTTTAATTGATATATTCGAAATTATTACAAAAATAATCTAATTACAATATGTAGTTATTTAATATGTTATAGAAAGTTGTTTATTTATTTGCAATAAGTCAGGTTCAGTTAAATAGCATGCATTAGTTTATATAAATTATACAAACTTATTAATTAAAAGATTAAGCTGTTCTGCAGTTGTGCTTATGGTTATTTAAAAATAAGTAATTGCGTAACTAACAATTACACAAAAATTAAAATGGTAAACTTACAGTTTTTCTATAAAAGTTGCTGTTTCAATTTTAACAAAAATTTCGACACAAAATAAATTTTATAAAATAATGTATTCTGGTGTTCATTTTTATATTGTGCATTTATTCAATCGTTTCAGAGTTGTTTAATGCTTTTTATGCTTCTTTTTAAAACAATTATTTCACTTCAATATTTTTGAATAAAAATGCTAAGTATCTGAAATGTTCGAACATTAAAAAAAATTGAGGTACAAAAATTAAGTAATGTTGATCTACAAACGATCTCATAAGAAGTTCTAATGAAGCCTTTTATGAGATCTAAAAGAATGAAGCAGTATTTCAAATCGAGAAAACGCATTTATTCTTAGAAATTATAAGTAACAAAAAGTTTTGTTCCCTGGAAAAGAAAATAATTTTATTAAAATTTGGATACAACAAACATTAATGAATAAAATACATCGTGTACAGTTTTTAAACCTTCAACTCTTTCTCTTGTTCTTTTGGAGGTACAATTTTCATCCTATAATATATTTCTTTCGATCTGATCCAACTATATGAGTTATCAAATAATATGGTATCTAAAAAATAAATTCATTCATTATAATAAATTGCACTGATATTTTAAAATATTTTCATTTTTAAATTACTTTAAATCATTAGCATAAAATAAGCAAGCAATTTAAAGATAATTCTCAATTTAAATATGTATAGGATTTCTTTTATATACTTATTTACTAACATATTAAATTAAAGCTCTATTTCATTTGAATGCTCAAATACATTCAGAATCCAATTTATTATTGGAACAGTGTAACACAAAAGGCAAAAATATGGTGGGTTTCCTTGGGATATTCAGTATTAATATTTGAATATGTTCTCCCTCTCTCTCCAATACACACAAGCTCGCAGGGGTATAGAGAGAGATCCGGAATATGACTCATCGCTCAGAACGTGGCAATGGAACGGGATCCGCCTCACCGCCAGAGAGCACTGCTACTGGCAGAGTGACATTCCTCTAAGCGAAAGAAAATGCTTTGCGTGGGAAGACGCCATTGCACAGCTTGAATGGACACAGGGAGTGTTGCATGTCTCGCGTCAAGCAGTGCAACTTGCCATATTTTGGATTTTTACCGCATAAGTGCATGGAGCACGAAAATTGTCTACATACATCAAATTTCGCTTATTTGTGTTGTAAGTATTAGCATTTAGTTGTCTGCATAGTAATCATTGTTAAAAAAAATAATTCATATTAAACTCAAAAGCTCATCATTTTGAAACCTGGAATATTACAAGTGGGAACTTATCCCAGATACAGTGATTAGTGCAGACCATTTTTTTTTGTGTGTGGATAAACTAATTTTTAAATGATTTAAAATTGGAAAAGAATTCACTTCTCAGTTCAGCATTGGATAGTCAGAAGCGGGAATGAGGAATTATTTTGATCATCAGCAAGTGATAAGGTAATAGAATATTTATTTATATTTTTGAAAATGTATGCTACCATTAGGAAAGAGAATCTTATTCACGTTGCTGAAGAATTAAATGAAGAAAAGTCTTCATATCTAAAATTTTTGATTTAAAAATATTATCGAAAATAGTGATTGTCTTAAGTCAGTTCTTAATTAAATCAGTTGTTAGTTAAACATTTAATTAAATAAGTGGTTGAGGAGAGAAAATCTCGAACTACTCTTGAAGATGAATTTGATTCGGAATTATCGTTGATAAAATTAAAGAACAAACTGTCTTACAAAACTGTAAAGAATTCTTCGAGTTCTGTGAATTGGATTTGATAATAAGTAAATAAATAAATAGAAAAATAGTTATATATATGTGTGTGATTGCTGCGTATTATTTTTCTAATAATATTAATTCCTGCCCTTTAAAATTATTGTGTGGTATTTGAACTCGAAGCACACCAATCACCGGTTTTAATTAGACATTTAATTTTGTGAAATATACGATAGTTTCTGTATAATTTAGAATTTGCTCATTTTAATGATTCCCTTTAAGTATTTCTATGCATTTCAGATCAGTCAAAGTAATAAATAAAGGAAATATGAATGATCAAGTATGATAAGATATTATAAAGTTTTAATTATTACTGAGAAATAACGAAGATAACTGGATACAATTTATTCTGCATATTAGTTGGTACTTGTACACGAAACCTTTTGATCTGGAATCTGTCCGTCATGATTTCCAATGTTGTAATAGTGACTATGGCAGACCGACTCTAGATCAGAAGATTGTGTGTTCAAATCAAGTACGGGTCACCAATGCGGTAAGTCCCCATTGTGGTGGTGAATCCAACGGACTCATTATCAGAAGGTAATTAAATATTGCACAAGAAGATTCGACGTTACACATTCAAACAGCAACAGTTTATTAAAAACTTATTAAAGAAGTTAAAGGGAGAACAAACATAAGCAGACGACTTGACAGCTAATAAAATAGCAAAAAGAAGAAAGTGTAAAGTAGAAAAGAGAACTGGGCACTTTCCTAGATGATTCCTAACTCTCTCTTCAATTGCTTTCCAGAGCTACTTTAAATGGCGGGTAGCATATAAAATGTCTCTCAAAAGCGATGATTTGCAACATTGGTGACCCATCCTTTGTCTTCTTGACTTTCACCGGTTTTGAGAGACATTTTTCTCACTCCTTGGAGATTTTTCACCTCGTCCATTTGAAGGCTTGTGCCGTTTTTTTTTTTTCTTGTTTGGACTTTCTTTCTTTTCATCACTTGCTTGGCGTAGATTAATCAGATTTGTCTCTTGAGCTATGTATATCGATTTTTGTTTGCTCAGTCCTAAATTCTCATGCAAGTGAATTACTTCGATTGATTATTTTTGGACTTTACAATCTTCATTTCACAGTTCATTCTTCAATTAACTGTACTGTTAACATGTCTCATTATGAAGAAGCTGATCTTCTTGATTCTAAGCAGAGTGCACCCTTTCACGTGTGGTGTTCAAAGCACCACCGTTTTAGGAGGAGGATTCTGGACTTTGGTTTTCCAAAACGAACACCAATTTATTATGGCTGATATTACTAGCGAGTCTTCTAATTACACGCAGTTGTTGCTGCCTTGTGCTTAAACGTTCTATCTAAGGGGGTGTTGTCACCAATAACCCTTGCATTCATGGCAGTAGATTCCTAGATCCTGTCTCACAATTTCGCTTCACATCATTCTCAATCTTCAGCATTTGAGACACAACTGCCAGCTTAGGCCATAAAACACAATTTCGGTACTATTTGAGATCCATCGTTCTCAGCGCAGCCTCATTTTCTCTGTGGCCTTGAGCTGTATTTTCGGATATTGCATTAGTCCTCAACGCAGCCTCAATTTTTCTTTGACCTTGTGTTGGAATACAGCAAATTCGCATCAGCCCGCAGTGTAGCTACTCTGAGTTCACTATTGCCTTGCAATGGGCTATCAAATCTCATATTAGTCCTCAGAATGGTTGCTCACTGTTCTCTGTAGCCTTGTATTGGGCTCGCAAATTAAACTTTTTTCCCCCTTAGGAATGAAGAAATCTCAAGGTATATAGTTATATAGCATTTATCAAACTATATTCTTAAGTAAAAAGATGAAATGACTAAAACTTATGATGTACAACTTTTTGTTATGGAAAAGATTTGTGTGGAAGTCCATGAATAAGGATTTCGTAGTTTGTTGCAAACACTGATTTGCTTCTCACCGTTTGAAGCCAGCTCATCTATTTCCAGACGCAGTTACCAGGGAGACCCCTTCTGTTGTTCCTTCTTTTGATGTCATTACTTCTTTTGATGTTCCTTCTTTTGATGTCATTACCAATTCCAGAATTCTCTGACTTCGTGACTGCAGGGGGGAGTGCTGTGGCGACTTGTGAACGTTCAAGCCTGTCGTCACTCTACCAATTTGAGAACGAACCGGCCATTCTGACAAAGCAGGCCAGCTGGAGTGAATTCAATTCCTTCTGCTACCAGCTGCTTAAGGTAGCACTAGAAATCAATCGAAGAGAAAGAGGAATCATCGCGGAAGGTGCCCGGTTCTCTCTTCTATTTAATACTTTTTTCTTTGTTATTGTATTAGCTGTCAGATTGTCAGCTTATGTTTGTCCTCTATTTAATTTCTTTTAAATGTTTTTAATAAATTATTGCTGTTAGAATGTATAGCGTCCAATCTTCTTGTATGACATTGAATTACCATCTGATTAGGATTCCGTTGGGTTCACCTCCCCGATGGTGACTTACCACACACGAGAAAAATAATTTTGTGCAGGAAAATTGTTTAATTTCAGTTCTTTTCGATCATTTCAAAGAAATGTAATTTATCACAGCGGAAATTGGGAAATAATTCAAATTAGTGACAAAAACTCCAATTAAAACTTATATGTAGTGAAGTTTATTGCCATTTGGAAGAAAAATGAAGAAATTCTTAAATAGTTTATTACAAAATGTTCAAAATATATGTCAAATAAAGGTAGAGAAAATAATACAAAGATTAAAACTTAATTACACTTACGTGTTCCTGAATTTTCACATTTATATACACCTGTTTCAGAATAGTCTTCTGTGTCAATTCGTAGCAAAGGTACTAGCTCTATCATCTTCTCTTCTCCATTTTCAATTTTCTTATAATAGACACCAAACCCAATGTCTCTGGTTTTGGTTTCAAATTCCCATTCAATAAGAGATCCATCTTCTTTGATTTCTAGTTCTATTTCAGAAAAGGAAGCACGTGCTAAGACGAGTTTTTTTACTCCCGGTGCATTCACTAATGAATTCTTACTTTTATGAATGTAGTATTTCTCATCTATCTTTCCTCCTGGCATTACCTATAATGTATCGAATAAAAATATTTTTCAACAAAAAACAAACAAACAAAGAAAATGTTCTTATATTTTATAGTTATTTAAACAAACGTGTTTTCCTATTACGATTTCCTTAATCAAATATTAGTATTTCCCGTAATAACAAAAATATTTTTAAATTTTTAATTGCAGTTACATACAAAAGTCTAAAATAATTCTAAAATTTATAAGTAAGGTGCATCAATGTATGATATAGTACATTATACGAAATCCAAATCATTCATTAAAAATCAAAACATTTTGTTTAAAAAGTTTTGATGTCCTTAAGTGTAAAAGTGCTTCCACACAGAAACACATTAATGATTCAAGATTTTGTACTCAATGAAATTGTTTTTACTGTAATATTTTTACAGTTTCTGTACTTTTGTATTTTCAATTAAAATACTAGAAAAGAATTAAGGGAGTTGATGAATGTCCCACAGAAATAAGTTTTTATAATTGATTATAAATATAAATTTTTGTCATGAAAAATACTCCTATATATATATATATATATATATATATATATATATATATATATATATTAATGGAGTATGTTAACATTTGTAGGTATGTTTGAAGAAAAATCTCTTTTATGATCAATGTTACTTTTTACTACTGCAAATTATTTCAATTTCTTGATAAATTAAGGAAATTTTATTTTTAACACTATTTTTATAATATTTTGCTTAAGACATAATAAAACCTTTTTTGACAATGTTATATATGAAGTTTGTATGCAACAATTCACAGAGTCATATTCACAACTACTCTTTCCTGTGAAATCTCAGTTTCTGCAAATGAATGTTAATTATATATTTTTGAAAAATTAGTTTATTACTCAGTTAAACAAAAAAATAAATATCCATATTTGCATATATTTAAGATAATATTGAATAAAACTCTTTTGATTTTCATACCAAGTTTAGACTTAAACTAGTTATTTTTTTCGTGAAGAACTTGAGCACTTCATTATCAAGCAGAATTGTACAATTTTTTTTTTAAAAACAATGATATGCGATTTAAATAAATAATATTTCATTTGATATTAAAACTTATTTTAAATCCAAAAATTTTTTAAACAAGGAAGTGATTCTAACTTTGGGAAACTAGGAATATTTAAAATTGATAAGTGGAAAATAAACTGATCATTTTAAAAACAAAAGTCCAGCATAGCTAATTTTCTGATATACTTACGATAGTTTTACATTGTGGATTTCCATCTGGATCTGTTCTTTTTCCTCCTAAAAACGCAGGAAGCACATCGGCATCAATGACGCTCAATAATGCTTCCTTCCAACCATCTAAATTTAAAAAAATAATTGACTCTGATTTCATGTTTCAGAAGTTACTGGAAACAAGATGGAAATATATTCTTATTTAAGTAAGACTTTGTTCTTATACTATTTCAAATTAATGATGCAGTATATTTTAATAAGAAGTAAATATAAAGAAACTAATCGTGTCAAGTCTATAGATTCAATTATAAATGACTCATTTAAAAGGGAGGGAAAACAGAGCGAAAAAATCTTAATTGGAACTATAGGCCCCCATAACAGGCAATATTATTCGAAGAGTTTGTAAACTATTTCAATTAATTGAGAAGGCTAATAGCACGTATCGATTGTAGATATGGAGTTCTTAGCCCTGTTGGGCTCTTATATCCCGTCTGAAATGAGTTTGACTTGAGAGTTCTCCTTTGTAAGAGCAATAAAAAGGATCTTAAGAATATGTATTTAAGTGTTGATAAATTAAAAGTTTACTGTATAATAGGAGATAACTGAATTTAAGAAATTAAAACTATTGAAAAAAGTTGCTTGAAATTGAAGGATTTGCATGAAGATCAAAATATGTGTCTAACAAAGGGGTAGGGGAGATCGGGTTAAATTGTAACGTCCAATCTGGTGACAGGAATTCTGATCATAGTTGAAAATTGAGTGAGGGCTGATTGTGTAGTATGGGCTATTTGTGAATTTTCACTTCGACTAACATATGAGGTTTCTCCCTGATTTTATAATTAAGTTGCCAGCTTCTTCTCAATCAAATAAAACTTGATGATTCAAATGAAGTTAAACTTAATTAGGGGAGTAAATTTATCGAATCAAGTCGTTTTAAAGCGGTTGTGAATCGAAATGAAAAAAGAGAATATGGTAATAAGAACGGTGTTAGTGAAGTATGCGCGGAAGTCTTCTTACGTGTCTTGTAGGTTTGGTAAGATTAGAACTCATTGCTGTCGAACTAATATGATATTTGAAGATTGTACTCGGATTGTATTCCAGTTAGCGTATTCTTAAATAGATTTAAGAAGTTGTTAGTTTACTTGTGGAGAGCTTCTCTCTTATTTGAGTAGTAAATAAATATATTTTCAACACAATTGGCTCTTTACTTAATTGATCAGTACTCGAACTTAAGTTTAAATTTAGATCTTGTGATTCAACTTTAAGATGACAGATGAGACGGGTAATACAACACCGCCACAATAATACTCAACAGGAAGAAAAATATTGCAAATGAAATAGGCTTTAATTCACTTAAAGTAACAGAGCAGCTTGAAGAGGATTGATTGTTTGAGTTGAAATTTTATCGTTAAAAAAATCGAATAAATGAAATCGCGAGGTTTTCTTTCAATGGCATTTGAAGCGACGAAACTCTTATGGAGTCCGTAAAAAACGTCTCTTCGTGAGAATCTTTGTTGTAAAGAACAATATAAACATGAGGAAGATACACTAGGTATGAATTATAAAGTGAAAAACTTAAAGTGAGACATCAGTCAGAACTTTTACGGGCTGAGGCTTTCTCTGATGCGAATGGGATTGAATAAATAGGGATCTCGCTCATTCTCATCTTTTTTTCCTGGATTGAAAATTGAATTTAAACGCTTGATTTATACTTTTTTGACATTTCTGTGTACAATTATAGGTTCTATTGTAAATATTATTCACCTTGAGGAATACTACCACTTTTTTTTTTTATTGAAACATCGTATGAAATTTCTGTCCTGAGTGGTGGTAGTCATGTCAATTTTATTAGAAATATCTGCAATATTGTTACCATGAGAGGAGGACCGATGACAAGATTTAATTTTGTATCTATGATGATACTTGTACAAAATAGTAAAAATATGAAATATGAATAAATAATCATTATGAGGCACAAGGAATAAATTAAAATTTTGAACAATACAATTGAGTAGATTGTGGAAGATGGAAACTACGCATCAAAATAATTTGTAACAACTTCATTTTCTAGTATTTTTAATTAAGGGGTGTCGGAACGTCAAATTTTTCAAAAAATCATGATTTGAGATTTTTTTATTTCCAAATTGTATAGCTTTTCACCTTTCTAAAGATACCTTATTTTTATCTCTACGATAATTAGAAGCTTCAAAAACTTAGTTTTAAATAAGCATTGAAACGGGGCCACGCCCATTTAAAGGGCCAAAAAATGTAAACAACGCACTTCATTTTTGGACGATAATACTATGTGCTACTCTAAATGAATTTTTTTAAACTTTCGTTATAAATGAGCCTTTCTTTTATTTGCATTTGCTCTTAAGAAGTTTCACTGTATCTGTGACTGATAGATATTTGTTTATACTTGCATAAGCACGTTTTAGTTCGACTACTACGAGCTTGTTCATTTTAGTTAGTGTTTGTTTCAAAACATATAACTGAATTGCTGCAAATATTTGTTGTTCTTTTTAGTTAGTGTTTGTATCAAAACACATAGCTAAATTATTTTAAATTGTGGTTTTCAAGCGATTTTATCATGCCTAGATCAAAGACAAGAATTTTTAAAAAAAGGAAAGGACATTTTAACAAAGGCAGATGTGAAAGTAATGACTCTTCTATAGGAAATAGTGATGTAGCAAAACATTCCAAGGAAGAAATAAATGTATCTTCCAGTGAAAAGAAGGTCAAAAATATGGATACATCATATTCGAATGATACTTATTCTGGTTTTAGGAATGTCATTATGGATATCAATCTTTTAGCCTATGCACTTTTTGAAGCTGTAAAATGTTTAAAGTGTGGTAAACAAGGAATTAGATTGTTACAACATGAAAAAAACTGTGGTGAAGCTGTTCAGTTTGATATAAAATGTCCTTCTTGTGATTATAAATATACTTTTTATAATTCTAAGCAGTGTGACAATAATTTTGAAGTCAATAATAGGTTAGTTTATGCCATGCGATGCATAGGGAAAGGGGCTGAATCTGCAGTAATGTTTTGCGGTATTATGAATCTTCCACCACCACCTACAAAATTTAATAATAATTTACTGCAAGCAGCTAGAGAAACTTGCGAAGAAAGTATGGCAGAAGCAGTTCATGAAGCTGTTGAAGAAAATGAAGGAGGAAGAGACATTGCTGTTGCGGTTGATGGTAGCTGGCAGAAACGAGGCTTTTCTTCGAAGAATGGTGTAGTGACAGTTACAAGTGTGGATACAGGTAAAGTCATTGATGTGGAAATATTATCCAAACATTGTATTTGTCCGAACAAAACTAAGCATCTTCAAAACTGTAAAAGAAATTTTGTTGGTTATAGTGGCAAAATGGAGGTGACAGGTGCTCTATCAATTTTTCGCCGTTCTGAATCGAAGTACAATGTTCGATACACAAGATACTTGGAGGATGGAGATTCGAAAGCATATGATTCCATTGTAAAAAACAATGTGTATGGGAACGAGTGTACAGTGACAAAATTAGAATGTCTTGGACATGTAATGAAGAGAATGGGGACACGTCTTCGGCGCTTGAAAGCAAAGATGAGAGGTCAAAAGCTTTCAGACGGTAAACCTTTGTCTGGCAAAAACAGGCTGACAGAAGCAGAAATTGATCGTCTACAAACCTATTACGGTCTAGCCATTCGAAGAAATTTGTCCAGTGTAAAAGATATGCGACAAGCCGTGTGGGCAATATTTTTACACAAACTGTCGACTGATGAAAAACCTCAGCATGGATTTTGCCCATCAGATGCCGATACATGGTGCAAGTTTAGAAAGGCAGAGTTGCTTGCGGAAACCTATCATCATAAAAACAGTTTACCTGTTGCTGTTGTGGAGGCTATGCGACCCATTTTTAGGGATTTATCCAATCCAGAACTATTGAAAAAGTGTTTACATGGCTGTACCCAAAACCCAAATGAAAGTGTAAATAACGTTATATGGTCTCGTGTACCAAAGAAAACTTTTGTACATATAGAAGCCCTCTCTTTAGGTACGTATGATGCTGTATCTTCGTTCAATATAGGTAATGTATCAAAACTACAAATTTTGAGAAAATTGAACATTGAGCCTGGTGACTATACGATACAGGCAATGAAACGTCTCGACAAAGAGAGGCTGTTAAAAGCTCGATATTCTTGTTTACAAAAAACAAAAGATGTTAGAAAGGAAAAAAAGGCTCAAAAGGAAAAGAGAGGATGATAAAATAAAAAAAAATGTGGATAATTTAGAGTATGGGGTAGGAATGTTTTGATAGGTAAGTACTTTTACGTTAAAACTCATTTTTCTCAAAATGTGAATTTTTCATGTTCGATGTACCTTTTCTAAGAAACTACTGTTCATATATGTGTAATTTTTGTAGGACATGTTCATAATGCTTGCTAATATATACTGAAATGAGCTTTTTGTAAAAAATTGAAAAATGTATTTTTTGCAAATTTTTTTATATGAAAAAAGAGTGAAATTTGACAATGTTTGATATAATATTTTGTAAATTGATAAGAAATTAAAAATTAGCTAAAAGCTCATTTCAGTATTATAAGACAGATGTATTTTACTTGTGTAAAAAATTTCAAACTTGTATCTATAATAGATTTTGAGAAAAGGTACATCGAAAACAGCCAATTTAACATTATCGGTATAGGAGGTTCCGACTCCCCTTAAAAGGGTTTTTTTGAGTTTCCAATAATAATGTACAAAACAACAACAAAGATTTTCGGAAAATGACTAAAGAGAAAAACGTGAAATGGAAGCAAAAAATCGTAGGAAAAAGCTTTTTCCGAAAAACACTTGTGATAAGTAACAATAATATACTATTGAAATTTAATTTATTAAATTTAAAATCTGGACATTTTAAAGCGCTTATATTCTTTCCATAGTTTATAACTGTCAGATAGGAAAAAATCATTTTCAAGAATTGAAGTTCTTTAATATTCTTCTTTAAAATATTTATTGAAAATAAAAGTAATATTTAAAATCCATATTTAATTGCTTAGAATTAGAATTAAAATTTTAATTACTTTTCAGCAGAATAAGCAATAATATTTAAATTGTTCGATATATTTAAATTATTTACAATACAAATTATTCGGTGAATAAATTTTTAAGCTAAAGACTGAATGTCGTGATTTTAATAAAAGGAATGGGAACTTCTTCTATGCCATATTTGATGCATTTCTATTATTTTATTCATACTAAACTATTATTTTTCATAATATCATATTTTAATATATTTTTCTCTTTTTTTTTCTATCATTTTTCAATCAATGCATTTTTCGCTTATTTTTACGTGATGTATTTATAACACTCTGATGGTCATTCTTATATAATTTCTCTAAATGCAAATTTTAAATGTAACACAGATATTGTATTTTCAGGTTTCGAAGAAAAATTGTTTTATGAACTATTTATTGTTAAGAAATAAATATCTAATAGGGGAGCAATTCCTGTTCAACTGTTGGGTTCATATTTTGAATTTTTAGGTTCATGTTTCCATCCATTTCCTTTTTTATAAAAATGTAGTAATTATTTCATTCTATTCTTGTTGCTGACTATCATGTAAATGATAAGAAACCGAACTATGAAAGTATATAACACATGCTTCTCCTTTCTGAGTATACTATATTTAGCACTTATTGATTTTTACGACAGAAATGATTTCTTACTGATCCTTGAAACACTTTCAAGAAGCTTCTGCGATTTTTCTCCTTTGGAGCATAATATTGCTAGTTGATTTTCTAAGAATGTTGTTACTTTAAAAAGAGAATATCTCGTCTCGTTTTAAAAAAAAGATTCTACAAATTGAGATTTTTCACGATATTCAAAGAAGGTTGCATTGTCCATAAGGTTGACTAAATTGCAGCATGGAAGTGCTAGAAAAGCTAGAGTTATCACCTATATTGTCGGAACTTTTTACTTAAGTAATTTAATAATTAAATGTTATTGTGGACTTATAAAATTTAGTTAATAATTATTAATCCTTAGAAGCTACCATTAATTAATATGACCTTACATTGTAATTTGTTATAAGTACATTGAATCATAATTAGCATATTTAGCCAAAAATTACACTTGATTTCAATATATAATGATAAATTATGAAAATTTTGGTGTTAACAAAATGTTATCTGCTGTTGAAAAAATCAGCACAATTGATAGGTTTGATTGTATATTGATGTAGAAATGAGTAACAGAAAAGTAATATCTACTGTATATAAAAAAAAGAAGCTACCTACCAGGTCCAAAAAATGTAACTCTCTCTAATAAGGAAGGTGCCAAGCAACTTTTCACAATTGAACATGGAATCATGAAATACGATGAAACTATAAATAAATAAGTAAAAAAAAAATTAAAATATGTGTGTGAAACGGTTATTAAAAGGCTCATTATTAATGAACGTTAAGTAATGTTACTTTTGCTTGATTAAAAAGCACTCACAGTTTTTTATACATATGATATATTCTCTGCTTTAAATTCATATGATATATTTTTAAGCCTAACTTCCATACATAAAAGTAACTGAATAGTAACTGAAACATATTAATATTTAAAATAAAAGTTATTTGTCCAAGATCAATTCCTCTGGAGTTTTAATATGCATTTTCCTGCAGCAATAATTAGTATAAAAATTTTGAAATTATTATCCCAAGAGCATACATTTTTTCTTGAAATAAAAATTAGGAAATATAAATACTAAATAATTAAACTTTTGAATTCACTATCGTTAATATTTACATTACTGCCACCTTAATACACTGGTGTGCAAAAATTAAGGAAGGGATGAATTTTTCAATATAACGTTGAGCAAAAGCTTTCCAAATCAGCACAAGTAACTCCTTAAGATCCCCAAGATATAAGAATATGAATAATGTAAGTTAAACTTATAAAAAAAATCAAAATGGATAAAAAGAAAAGTAGCATGGAGCCCAATGCAACTGAAGGTCAAAACATCCAAGTAACAGGTGTCTAGCAAGAAATATCCAGCCTTTAGTAGGGTATATGACCTCCTCTGATTGCTATGCAAGTTTCACATCCTCTGACCATGCTGAGTATGAGGTTGTCAATTAGTTATTGAGACATTACAGCCCATTTGTCTATTACGCCAATTGGAGCTTCGGAATCGTTACTGGCGGTAAGTTACGTACTGAACAAACATCTCCCTAGAAAGTCCCATTCGTATTGATGGGATTGAGATCTGGAGACCTTTCCGATCAATCCCTGTGTTCAATATCCTCATTGTTCAACAGCTCTTCGAATGCTACTGTGCGATTGTAATCCATGGCTCATTGTTGTCTATGAAAAGACAACTCATATTCCATTAGACAGATGACCATACAGAAGGAGAATATCGTTACAATAGTGGGCCCCGATGACAGACCTCCTTCGAAGATGTGAAGGTGGTACGGACACCATGCATGATGACTCCCCAAACGAGAATATTACGACCTCCAAACCGGTCTCTTTCGATGATGTTGGAGAGGTTATTGCAGGTTCTCCTCTCTCTCCAGAATCGTTACTCAGATTAAACCTGCTTTCATCCGCAAATAGTACTTGACTCCATTGATTATCTTTCTAATTCTGGTGCTCTCGGCACTACAGAAAACGCCTTCTCCGACGAGCAGGTGTTAAAGCTATACACCGTACAGGTCGTCATGCAAATAAACCACCATTGTGCAGCCTCCTGTCTAAGGTAAAATGTGATAGTGATCATCCAATTGCCTGTGCCCTATGTCTAGCGATTTCTCCCGCTGCCTGCCGTCTATTCATTCTGGCCTGTAGGGCAATATACCGATCGTCCTCTGACGTGGTTATCCAACTGGAACAACAGTCCGATGCTGAACCATAGGACAGTTGTTCCTGTAGTTTGAAATTCTCTCCTTAGTAGCGAAATGATGCTGTGAACAATCCCGAATTCCGCAGTGGCACTTGTCATAACTTCGATTTGATTTTCTATCTTTTCAATGATCCCACATTTCGCAAAATCATTCAGATGTCATCTAACAGATTGATTGTTCGACGTTTCACACTGAGACAGCAACTCGACGTCGTTTAAACAAAAAACGCCGTTTAATCGTTTTCTCAGAAATGCTGAGCTTACACCACCGGTGTGCTAGATCTCGCTCCAACACTCCCGCATTATATCTAGCTGCATATCCGCGCATGCACTATCGTACTTCCCCCTAGTTAATCTTCTGATTGGTCTTTCAGACCACTCTGCCTCTTCGTTCCGCTGATATCTTGATTTTTCTACTTCGTCCTTAATTTTTGCACACCAGTGTATGACAGAGAGCGAAGAAAAGGAAGAAAGTGACATAGATATATTGCTTTTCTACTTTGTTGAAGGGCATTGAATATAAATTTTTCTTTCTAATTATAAGCTAAACTAAGTCATCTCTTCAGACATTATGATTTTTAAGATTATTAACAAATATAGGGTTTTTAAGACTTCAAAAACGTTTATTCTGCATTTATTATGCATTTGAATGATTTCAAAATGAATTTCTTATAGGAATATATTTTTTAAATTATAAAAAATTAATTTAATCATTCTCTTTTTTTATAAAAAAATGTAATCAACTTATAAAACCTAGATCCTATATCGTGTACTTAAACTTCAAACCTAACTACGTGTTTTGGTCAATGAAATTGGTACATAAGAAAATTGAAACTTAAGTAATTTTTATGTCAATTTTACTATATTAAATGAAGCATTTAATTTGTATCTACTGATAATTTATGTATTTTACGAAAACCATTTCTTCAACAAGTAATGGCTGCCTTTTATTGGATCATCATTGTGTTAAATATCATATTGATAATAGATTAAATTTGCTGAATGGTTACAAAATGCTCAAAGTAATGCTATCAAAAACTATCACATCAAGAAATTAAAAAGTGAAATTTCTAGTACTTGTCTTGCGTTTAAATAGTAAATAAAAATCTGTAATAATAATAATAAAATTTTATATGAGATAATAATAAAATTTTAATTAGTCAGTAAAAATATTAGCTACAATTTTTTCACTCTATATAGGCTTCTAACAGATGCCAGAATTATGTTAATAATACATAGTAATTATTCAAATATTTACGAATGTTCAACACGCTAATTCACTTGTCAATTTCAACGCGCCAATAAAATACATCCATAGTAATCTTTACATTATTTCTTACTTATTTTTGAAAATATTGTTAAGTATTGTAATGTAAACTTCTATCTCGGCTGTCGGTAATTCACTTTAACGCTATATCAGTGATATGGGAGTATATTTAGAAAGAATCAATTAATGCACACATATACGCGCGCTGACTTTGAAATTAGCTGATCGATATTTTTTGATTGATTGCTTATAAATGTCACACGTAGATACACTATTGGCGACGGACCTCGTAATTATGAACCCGGCAGATTTCACGTGTATCAGCCCCGCTACATAACAAATCTTTAGTGGCATCAGAACTCGATTCCACGACCTGACGGAAACAACGCTGGCCGTAATTTTGTGACCATGATCATTAGATTATCTGATGTTGTCTTGAAGTGTCCACCAGCCTAGCAAGAAGGAAGCATTAGATTGGAACGAAATTTAACATAGTTAATGCTAAAGATAAAAAAATACACTTGATCCAAATAACAAGACAATTAGATGCTGATATATCCAGCCATCTTCAATATCGCACTTAGTCATCGCATGCTGCCATACATGCTTCAGCACGGTCACGCATTATATTGAGTAGATGTCTGATGTTGTCTTGAAGCATACAAACCCACACATTTAAAACAAATCTCTTCAAATCACGCATAAAGTGACAAGACGGTATCTGATGTTTCAACTAATCCTAGATATACTCAATCGAAAAAAGTCCCGGGCCGTCGATGAGCCTGAACAAAATGTATATAGAAAATTCCTCAGCAATCCGAGCTGTGAATAGATGTGATTTTTTCTTCTGGAAAACTTCACCTGGGGAACCGTTTAAAATGGAAACTCATGGAGAAATAGAATCCCATTCATATATCGTTGGCTTGTATACCGCGTATTACATGAGAATGGAGCGGTTATGATAGGCTATCGCCCCTAAAACCCTTATACTGCAGTGCGAGATTGGTGTCACTCGATAACGAGAGTGGGATTGTACTGTTCACCAGCTTGCTTCCACAGCCGCCCACAATGATTATTTGTCAACAAAATGAAGCAACTAAAAACTAGAGAGTCTTTATCTGATTCCTTCTACACCATTCTTGCTCGGCACTACTATAGATGGAGATGTCGCTGTTCCAATGTTAAAGGCAACGAACTTGAAGGACGCTGGGATATCAAATTCGTATCTCGAAGTGGTTCATGGAAATCATCAACCGACCTGGAATACCTACAGTTATTTGTAAAGTAAAATGAATCATTGTGAGAATCATGAGCTCTTGGTTCACAATCCTTCACTGATTTAACATACTCGTCAGTTTTGATCCTGTGTGACACTTCCACCTCTATATTTAAGTTCTGAGTTATCAATATTCAATAAATAAAAAGTCAAGCTTATCTTTAAAGTAAATTTATTTCAACTTAAGAATAATCAAAACCAAAATCTTATTAAGAATGTTAAACTGCTACTAACTCTCGTTGTAACCAAATATTATAACTGAAATGTCTACTTATTTCAATAACTGAAAATCTTAACCCGATTCAGGCATCAATATTGTGTACACTGCAATATCGCTAAAACTCTTTTATTAGTAATCAACTTACTGCCTTCAGATTCCATAGTTGATAACCCAATTTCCTCTATTTTTCTATTAACTACATTTCTATAGATATCATTGTAGATTTACGTCACGATTCTTTCCCAAAAAGAGGTTCTTTAGTAAAATAACGAAATAAAATATCCAAAAAACTTAATTTTAGAGGGAAACGTGGGAGAATCATTATAATTCAGTATACCATGCGTGTTAAATATCACGTCTCTCCTGCGTCCAAAACCATCCGATAGAACACTCAGAACGATCGACCTGACAACCAACATGGCGCATCGACCATCTTACAGTCTTCAGGATTTTCAAATTCAAGTTGGGCGAAAAATTTCTCCTTATCTATACTTGGAATTCTTCTTCTTTAGTACCTCTTCTAGTGCAGTAATGCGATCTTTACTATACATCTGATTATTTATACAGCGTTTATTGATACTTGTGGAGTCATGCGCATTCATAAAAAACTTTGATCTTTGGCGTATCGGATATCACTCTACACATTTGTATAGTTCCGCAGGTGTAGTTTATTGTTTACTTAGTGCACTAATATAATTGTACATTAGTATATATATATATATATATATATATTGTATTGCAGACTATTAATAAAAATAATTTGTTTTCAGGACATCACGTTTATTTGCGCACATCTTTTCAAATATAAATTAGATACACAATTTCCACAAGCACAATTTTTCTACGTTCGTCTTTTCATCTTGGAGCCAAACTGAATTCTCATTTTTTTGTTCGTTGTAGTAAATTATTTAGAAAACAAAAATATGATCTGATGTTGCCAAAAAAATATATCTTAATAAAGAATATTGAAAAAAAAGTATCACTTTAAATTTAGATCGTTTGCTTTTAAAAGTTGAATAGGTAATATTTTAAAAAAAAGTATCACATTAAGATTAAATCGTTTGCCTTTAAAAGTTGAATAGATAATATTTTAAAAAAGTATCACATTAAGATTAAATCGTTTGTTTTTAAAAATTGAATCTGTCACACTACCCTCAATTCTACCCGTTGCCTAGCTGTCACCGATAAACGAAAATCTTATACCTTAGCTGAATCCATAATCCTTAATTTCCAAGAAAATCCTAGACTTTATTACGTCTATACTAATATTAATAATAAGAAATTACTAATAAAATTTAATAACTTCCTCCAAACTCAATATATCTCTTCCATCGAACCAGCCCAATCAGGTGAAATTCTAAACTACATAAAAAAAATTAATCCTAAAATGGCCCCGGATAAAAGTGGAATTACTAACAAAATGCTCAAATGCTTTCCTATCAAACTAACCTTCTTTATTACATAGCTTATTATCAAAATTCTTAGATTCAAACACTTCTCTGACTCCTGGAAAAACGCAACATTCCCTATACTTAAAAACTGTAGCAACAGCATTTGGTTTCGAAACATGTCAATCCACCGGAGCTGTTTTCCTAGGTAAACAAAAAGCATTTGAGAGAGCGTGGACTGAAGTGACGTATCTACAAATCATTAATTAATAATTTCCTTTGTCCTCTCATTCACATGATAAATTAATTATTATGTTAAAAACAGATCCTTCCAGGTATAAGTAAAAGACTCTTTGTATAAGACTCACCCAATTAACATTGGTGTGACTCAGGGCACTTTGCTCGTGCTACTATTATTTACTATTTTCGCAAATGATATCCCTAACTATTTTCTTACTAATATCTCCACCACCTAAGCATCTGTTGATCATTCCGAAGTATTTCTAAGAAAGTGGACGGATGCCTCCTAAACGCGAGAGCTTGCTGACGATAAGCAGATGGCTTATCGCGGAAGTATTTTGTGTCTGGAAGGCATCTCAAATCTTCATTCTATATACCATAGTGTATAGCTTTTTTAAAAATAAATAATCATATTAATCTCATCTCTGTGTGAGTGTCAGTTCTCCACATACATATATATTAGAACAGTATGCGTAAATGAAGTGTTAATGTTTAGGTTCAAACCTTTCAATTTATGTGTCTTAAAGAAACTATTATGATGAATTGAAATAAAAATATATAAAAACAAAACACTTACTATTAATAACATATATACATTTTAGGAGCTCAGGGTAATGTTCTTGATATATTATTAAAGCGTGAATCATGTATTCAATGCCTAAAAGAAAGAAAAATTGTTATTCATTCTAAATTATATATATTATTTCAATCGAAATAGTACAATTGGCAAATATTAAGCTCGATCACATCAGGGAGAAACATTTTAAGGAAAGATTCGTATTTTATACCCAAAACACTTGCACTATAAAATTTATTATAAAATTCTTTAGAAACTATTCAGAATTTGAGCGAAATTATCAGAATACAAGATTTTCAGAGTATTCAGAAAATAGAAAAAAAAATTGAACGTATTAAAATTTTATTACAGTAATACATAGAGCAAATACATCGTAACATAAAATTTTAAGATAATGGTAATACCTTTCTTATCAGTTGCATTTGCAAATGTAAGTCCCTCCATGTCATATATATGTATAGTGTTGGGATGTGGACCGTTGGGCTGTAATGTAAAAGAAACGTAATTTTTTTTAAAAAAACTCACACTTTATATATATATATATAGATAAAATACTCCCTCCCCCCCTCTCTCTCTCTCGCTCTCTCTCTCTCTCTATATATATATATATTGCGCTTAATTGGGTCTTAAAAAGTAATGACACATTAGAATAACGATTATATTTTGATGCAGTTAAGAAAAGTAAGAAAAGTGGAATTATATAATTAAATATTATAGCTGTGAGTAAATAAATATTTAATTAGAAAAAATGTCACAAAAATATTTCTTTAAGTTTGAATCGTTGATAAATTTTGTACTCTTTTAATGGGATTAAGTTTATTTCAATTTAGAATGAATTTTATAAAATTAAAAATTAGTATTTTAAACTATTTTAAACAAAAAGTTATTTTTTTTTAAAATTGTTATTATAGTTCAACCAATCAAGAAAAGTATCTTTTTTTAATGTTATTCAAGAATAAAGAGAGCTATTAAAAGCACTGTGATATGAGTAGTTGTACATATAAATGCATGATTTAGTCTAAAATGATATGTTAACCTAAAGCCAAATATCTCATTAAAATATCAAAGCAATACATACTCCGGGTCTATTACAATGTTTTCGATATGTTGTAAGAAGAAAAGGATGAGAAAATTTAATTATTAAAAAAAAGTGTTCAAAAATTTCAGGAAAGTTCGTCCATGTACTTCGGAACTACCATTATTACAAATATTTGTAAAATATACTACTTATTTCGAATAATGTTTTTTCAAAAAATTCTACCAGAACAATAAGTTCGGGAGTTTTAATAATCAAGACACAAGTAACAGAGTACATGAGCTGTTACTATTGATTATATATTTTTTCAAATTGTTATAAAATGAAATACATTAACAAAGTAATGCTTGCTTGCCTTTATGAAATATTTATATAATCACAGCTTTATTTGACCACTTTAAATATAAAATTATTATTACAACTTTTTCCTTTATAAAGAGTGGTTTTTTAAGATTGTCACAGTTAGAAGAACATTAAACATTTTTTAAAAAATTTCCTTTTCAGTTTTCTTTTATATATTCAAACTCTTGACATAGTTTATCTCTTTTTAAATTTGAATTTCAAATAGTACAAGTAGAGAATTAAATTATAAAATATTGATATTAAATACTTTAAATGTAATGAAATAAAGCTATTTAGGTGGTAAATTATTGTATCACTCCAAAAGAAATAATGCATGAATTTTACAAATCTAATTAAATAACTCTTTGTAAGATTAATTTCAATATTTTTAAGGAATAAACACAACTTTTGGAATTTGTTATGGGCATTTTTATATATTTATACATTGCTCAAATAAAGAAGAAATAGATATTTAAATTAAAATACCTTAATGAAGCTAATGTAATTACATCCCAATTTTTAAAAAGCCAAGGAAACTTGCATCATTTTTCTATGGATCAACTAATAATAATTTCATTTAATGGGGAAGTGCATCAAAAAAACATTATTATACATTCGACCATTGCACACTTTATATTCATTTTACCATGAAAGTATGAAGATCTTATAAAAATATTTGATAAAACTCAAACTGTGAAATGAAATTATTTTTTAAGAAAATGTACCGTTTTCCTTTTCGCCTTTAATATCTTGAGATCTTGTTCTATGTTCTGAAGTAATGATCTTTCTAAATCAGCAAATTTCGCACACATGTAAATACCTGTATAATAAGAATTAAGAGTATTATGAGGTGTAAAATCTGAATCAAAATAAATTATTCCGTTGCAGATGAC
Source organism: Nephila pilipes (assembly GCA_019974015.1). Lineage (NCBI taxonomy): Eukaryota > Metazoa > Arthropoda > Arachnida > Araneae > Nephilidae > Nephila > Nephila pilipes. Next base: position 23,941 of record BMAW01099387.1, on the reverse strand, counting down.
ACAAAAGTACCATAGTTATATTGAAAATTTTGAAAATGTCGTATTTTCTTCATCAATAATGATTTATGATGTGAAGAAGAATTAATGTAAATATATGATGTGATTAAAAGAACAATGAAAAGTATTCTTCTCGGGTTCCAGATAATTTTAACTCATGAAGGCTTATTTCGAGAACTTTAACAAATATTAATTAAAACAAGCTGCTATTAAAAAATAACAATAACTGATTGAATTAAAATTTAATGACTGCTAATATTCTGTTATGTTTTTAAATTTCTTCTATTTTGTTTTATTTAATGAACACTTCGGTAATTTAAAAAATTCATTTTATATAGATAAGAATTCAAAAAACGCTCAAAGAAAGTTCAATGAAACATTTGATAAGAAGCCTCTAAAATATTACCAGACTTTTACTGGACATAAAATTAACGCCAATAAAAATCTATTTAATTAAATATCTTACTGTCAATAAAAAATTAGATTGTATCTTTAAATTTATAATAAAGGTAAGGATACACATAATCTTTGTAGTCTTAAAAAGTAATGTGGGTGATGTGATTGTGTATTGAAGTTGCATTGAGAAAAAATACGAAGGCCTGATGGCGATCGATCTCGTAATTTTGAGCCTTGGTTAAGTGATGAGGAATGCACTTGAGCTGGAACCTCCCTCTTCAAATTTCCACACCACGGCATGGCTAGAGTTAGGATCTCAATAAGATTTAACGTGCATAAGCTCCATTATACATTGGGTGTTTAGTAGCATCAGGACTCGAACCTATGACTCAAGGAAAACTATGCAGCCGCAAGTCCGCGATCATGATCATTAGATTACTATGGCCACCTTAAAATGTGGGTAAAACAAATTATTTGTTAATGTATTGTTTTTTTAGGTTTCGTTATACCTTTAGAATCCAATTTTCCCAAGGGGACGTAATGGATTAAATTGCCGCTCTTGTCAAATCCAATCGTATGTTTTTCAAAATAGTCTTTGATGGCCTGAAACATGAAAAAAGTTAATAACGTAATCCATAGTGTATAAAACAGAATAAACATAAATGTTTCTTTTCATTTATTTTTCGTTTTTAAATTAACTTTTCATTCTTCTGTCTGTTTACGCAAAATTTCGTTTTCATTTGCAAATTTTATCTGACAAGTAATATCTGAATAAATCCTTTTTTGACAGAATATTCTTAATTTTATTATCATTAGTCGTTTCCACAAAAATTTTAGAATGTTAACTTTGAGGATCAATCAAAGCCAATAATCTTCCTGAATAAAATTAAAAATATAAGCTAATTATATTTTTCAAGTATTACAATTTAGTCGTATTTCATAAAAATCAACAAAAAGAGGTGGTTTATTTATGATTTATTAGTGAAAACTTTTATCCATATGAACATAACGCAAGTACATATGAAAAAACATGCACATGTAAAATTATTCTCTTATTCATAGACATAAAGAATATTAAATGGTCTTTAACGAAAAGGACGAATAGGGTATTAATGCTTATTAAAATTTGAATAGCAAATATTGAAATATTCATTTCTAAAATAATTTTTGATTTATGATTGGCTATTTCCCTATAAATTAAGAAATTCATAATAATCAACTGGGAAACCTTTTGCTCATACCTCTGGCTGAACAAATTGTTCGATTGTATCCAATTTCATCTTCTTTCTCCATTTTAGCGTCTACATGAAAAAATAAATATAATATAAGCTTTCTTTAGATATGATGAACAATATTTTTATAGAGAAATCAGTCAAAATATTGGTTTCATTTTTAATTTAGAATGTTTCTATTCATTCAATGTTCTCACACAATTCAAATGGTTTTGCAAAAACTCCCAATTTTCATAAGTGTATATATGTTATTTTGGTTTAATAATATATTAAAGAGAATATTCAAATTTCGCTATACCTGTTAAACGGTAATTAAGTTTTACTTTAATATTCAACAGAAAAATATTATTTTTTTTAAAAAAATATTGTAATCATTTTTAAAATTATGAAAAATAATTATGCTAAGTATTTTCAATGATTTATGCCTACAGAATCTTCAAAGTATTTATTTTCTATTTTCCAATCGTAATAAACTAATAAAAATTAATATATTAGAGAGAAAAAAATTTAAACATAATGATAAACTTGTTTTAAAATCTATTTTTTACATATAACATACTGAATGCATTGAGTGGAATGAATACCTTTGATAGCATTATTTCGGCTTCATCAACATCAAAGTTTTTACCTGAGAAGAAAATATTTATATTTACTCTACAAAAATGTAATTAAAATTTTAAAGTAAAAGCATTCAAGTCATGAAAATATAACAATATAATTAAACAGAAATCTCCAAAATAAAATATTATCTTTTCTTTATTCATGAGCAAAAACTACTGGAATTGATTTTATTTTGTAGAATGTTAGGTAAAAGGAATCAGTTTCATTTATAGTTTGTAAAATTTACTATACATTGAAGAGAATAAAGAAAGTATGTTTTACAATCATGATTTAATTATAAGGAAAAAAAAACTGTCCCGGAATTATTTGAAATTAAATGTTCTTTATGTGATGAAAAAAATTTCTAGATTTTTTTTTATTCTTGTTAGAGATTGAAATAGATGGTAAATATTAAAATAATGTATATTTTCAAAAAGAGATTTTGAAGTTGATATAAAAAGTAGGAAGGGTATTTTGTCTATTGAAATTGTGACCTAGATTTTGAGAAATTTCTTAACATCTGCATTAGAGAAATGTGAAGGAACTTCCATTGAACCTCTATATTTTTTGAGAGAGATTTGAAATTTCGGAACTTTATGATTGAATTCTAAGAAATTATGTATACGTCATCTTTTAAGACATACATAAATGAAAATGAAAATGAATCCGATTGTTTTCTACAATTATAAAAGCAATATAAAGCCCCAAAGGAAATTTTAAAATTTTATTTGCATGGGATATAACTTGTGTAAAATAATAAACGACATAACAAAGGCTAGTAAGAGCCCCCCCCCCCTTCTTTCTCTAGTCAGTTGCTTAATCATTAGTTTCAACGTGAGGATAAGCAAATAAAATTCATCGGAATACATCTGACTCATTGGTAATAAACTACATAAAAATATCACAGTCGTTGATAAAAGAGTCGAAAATTATCAGAAAATGATTTGAATTTTCCATTGAGCTTGAACATTTTTATTAATGTATTTGACAAAAAAAAAAAAATGTTTACAGAATTCTATTTCAATTGAATTGGTAGTTTTCTCTATCTGTTACATTTTACACTAGATTTGTCGCAAAAATTCGTCAATCAAATTTTTTCTAATACAAACGTTTCTGATAAAGTATCTTATGAAAAATACTATCATTTTCAGAAGGAACATATAATGTTTGACAATTTATGTTATGAGTCATTATAAAATATATTGTTGAATATTAAATATTTCTTCTGATAATGACAGTAATAAAATAAGCTGTATCTTTAAAAGGTATTGACAAAATATATTTGTTGAGTGATTGCTTAAGACTACGAAACAAAGAAAATAATCCCATTTACTCAAATGTTAATTTATAAAACATATTTGATTCTATTACTAAAAAAGGCAATTTAGATTATTTAGATATTAGCAATTTTACGAAACAAGCAACATTAACATAAAAAGAAAAGAAACGTTATCTGTATCAGTTTTTAAGATTAAATCTTTCAGCAGATAAAGACATATTTTAATTCAATTAAATTTAATACTAAACAATAATATGATTAATAAGATTACCTTTTAGAAAAGAATATAATAGGTAAGAATCATCGTAAGTTTCTTTATCCATATTCATTCGCATTCTTTCTTTCAACTAAAAAAGGGAATAAGTTGATAACAGAACAACAATTATACTTGCAAATTTAACTTTTTTTCTGGCACGAACAATACTACATCTTTAGTCTAATAGATTCTTTAAAGCAAAACTGCATTTCAATAATAACTTCATGAATTTCAGGACAAAATATACTTTGAAATACAAAATTTATTAGTAAGTAGTTATGGAAAAAGTCAAAATTTTTTCTAAGTTATTATTTTTCTTATAAAGTCAATCTATAGTAGTTATTATTCAAATGATTTAAGAACTATAATAATATACTATATGTATATAAAAGGAAAATTTTCGCTCAAATTACTTTTAGAAATATTATATATTATTGAAGATACCATTCATAAAAAATACTCAATTTTCATTTAATTCTGCGTAATTCATTTTTAGTTAACATATTTTGTGAAGCTATTGATTTTTTGGAGCTCACGTAGTCCTCCTTATTTGTTTCCTAAGAGGCTTTTAGAAATACATAAAAACTTCTCCAAATGTAAAATAATCTCTAGAAAAATTCTTGGAAAAAATTTCTGCGGAATCTTTTAGACAAGTTTTTTTTTATAGTTTATCCATATCGCAAGAGCTTCGGTTTATCCCTATATTAAGAACTGTACAGTATAATGAAAAGATTAATAAAAATAAGAGTAATAATAGAATTTTTAAATTGTCTAATTTAATTTTTATTACAATTAATTTTTGTTTGCTTTGGTTGAATAAAAAGGGCTCTCATACAGCAAATTTAAATAAGATACCAGAAATTTTTTTATCTCAAATCGGAGCTTGAAGAGATAATAAAAATATTTGATTTTTGTTAATGAATTCAGAAGCTCTCTTTCAAAAGTTTATTTCACTCTTATTAAAACATATAAGCTCGAGAAACTTGAGTATTGATTCTATCATTTAATAAAAATAAGTTTTGCTCAAAAAAAAACTTTTGATTAAAAATATATATAATTTTTTTTCGGTGGTTGCATATGCAATATTATTTACAATTCAGAAACTTACATTTTTTTTCTTTAAAAAAGAGATAATGATTATCATAATTCAATATTTTGACTTTTATTAGGCTGCGAAGCTCGCAAACTTTGATTGCACTGAGGTACGATGCTCGTGTACTAGATCGAGAGCGCCAGGGCTTAAAACCCAGTGCCAACATCAATGAAAATCCAAACAAGAATTTTTTTAAATTGTTCTCTGTTTTTTTTTTTAGAATTTTAAAATCTTTTCAGAATATTCTTTACGTTTCTAGAGCAGTGTTTTAGAATATTCTATTGTGAAATATAAAAACATGTTTTCTCAGTCTGAGAGCATTCCCAGCCAAGTGTAGCTGTTATGAGTTTGTGAATAAATCCCGTTATTCGGATACCTGCAGCATCTTGAACATTCCATCTATTTTCCAACATCCACGCGATACTATAACATTTATGTTGTGATTTTTTAATCATCGTGAATCAAACAGAGAAGTTCATTAATTTAAAAGTAATTTTGATTATAAGGTACTTTTGAATTATTGCACTTCAGTAGCAAATCCATTAGCTACTTAAGCTGTTTGGAGTGAAATTTTAAATCTGAAAAGCCCTTAATATAAACAATTATTTCAGAGACTTTAATAAATTAGTAGGATGTGTGTTCGGCGTTGAAAAAAATTTGAAAAATGCTAAATTGATCTATCAGTACAAAACAAAAACTATCAGATGACCATCATAAGAAAAAGAGAACGAATAAGATGAATTGAATAACTATAATTAAAGAGGGCAAAAGTGATATGAAAATTGGAACAATATGTTATTTAAACTTAATTTTATTAATATTCTTACAGTAACAGGATATTATATATTCATGACGTGTACTATCCATATGTTATTATTTTTTCTGCTAATTTTCTTAGTGTTCGAAAATATTTGGATATAATGCATAATTTATTAGTTCCAACTCTTTGAATTTGTATAATTATCTTAAAATGGAATTTCGATAAATTATAAATATAAAGGTAACAGAGTTGAAAAACAATACACTTTTGTAATAAAAGTACAGCATAGCTTTGCCGTATTAGAAATTTGACAGAACATATTGCTAATGATTTGATCTTTTTTTATTAAGAGTCTTACTTCTTGTATAGCTTCTTTTTCTAAAACTGTAAGTTCTAATTCTTCTAGATCTGGAAATTCAGCCATTTGTGATTCTTTAAACTCTATTGTGAACTTGTTTAACCTGAAATGGTGATTTTCAAAGCATGTTTTTAAAAATTATCCATTATAACACATTAATACAACTGAAAAAATTTTCAATGATCATAAATTTTAAAAATATTAATTAAAAAGCCACAATCATAAGATATTAGGTATAGAATCGTGAATTTTAACTATTATAACTAAAAGCAATTAAAAAAAATAGTGATAAACAAAAAGTATTCAAGTAATATTTATTTCGTACACACAAATTTGTTTGAATCTAATTGAAAATTTAATTGAAATTTATCATATTTGTTAAAACATTACAGGTATGAAGTAAAATTGTTTTATTTAATTTTCCTTCAATATCAATTTCTTATAAGTAAACTAAAATGTGTTGCAAAATATCAGTAAAACTGCAAATTGCATCATTAAATTGAAAACTATTGTATTTTCATCATCATATGACTAGTATAAAAATTTAAAAATGATTTTTGTTGAAATGAAAATATCTTGAAACTTTTTATTTATTTCTTAATTTTAGATTTTTTTGCGAAAATTTCTGAAAAATTTCAGAGAATTAAATAAAAAATAATTACACATTATGTAATAAAGCTATTATGCGAATTCTTAAATTCTTAAACTACATAGTATTGTAAATTTTGTATAGAGTGGTAATTCTAGTTTAATAGCAATACATGTAATGATGATAGAGATTATGATTATGCAAAGCCAACTGAGCTTCTTATCAGTGAGAGAAAGTTTTCTAAACGAAAACTTAAGATGTCTGATCAAATTAAAGTAACTTGAAGACTTAAAATGAAGTATTCTTCATTTGAGTGAAATAAAGAATATTCCACTGAAGTGTTTAAGAAAAAGGTCCTCATATATTGATTCACAAAAATATTAGGACCTTTTAAGAGAACTTAAAGATGATAAACTTCAAATTTTTCGATTTTTTGAAAATAAAATTATATTTTACTTGTGACTTTATGATGAACATTTTAATACTAACCATTCGAAGATACTCTAAAAACTTCAAAAGTTATTCAAACAATTGTACAGAATGTTTTCATAAAATCAGCATTTAAAGAGATATGCCACGACCACGTATTTTCGAATTCGACGTGTTTCAATTTATTTCGCCTAATGAGCCACATTAAATTTTTAAACATTTAGAAGAATTAGTAAGATACTTGAAAAGATGAATAACAAAAATAAAAGTCTATATTTGTATAACTCGAAATTTTGCTGAAAGTCTATTGTTTCTGGTCTTCAGTTTTATAGACCACCTCAAATCCTGCAATCAGATTTTTAATGACAAACTTTAAAAATGCGCTAATATATTAAAGAAATCTGGCATAAAATATTTTGAAATGTAAGCCAAATATTGGTTGGAGATAGTAAACTTCGAATCCAAAATTTAAAAAAAAAGGACTTTAAAATCATTTTTGACTCTCGCAGAGCAAAACAAATGACAAAAAATAAAGAGAGTTGTCGAAGTAAACAGAAAAGGAGTTATATCATCCTAGACCATTTTAATACACAAGTTTACAAATTTAATTTTATAAGTGAATGTTAAAACTTTAAACACATTTTGCTAAGTTTAAGTTTTTTTTTTTTTTTTTTTTTTATCTACGCGCAGGATATTTCAAACAATATTATACTTAGACATTTAAAATTTTGTAGGTATAATAAATACAAAGCACTGAACTTAACTTTTGCGTCAAATATATATTTACTGCTTTAAAAAAGTAAGACAATATTTAATTATTTTGAAAATTTTAAAAGTGTGAAAGATTCTACTTTTAAAAAGTATTATATAAAATTTTATTTACTTTATAAGAAGTTCACATTAAAAAAGATATACTTGAATTTATAAATCAACTTACTGAAAGACATGACATTAATTTACGTACAATATTTCTTGAGCGCAGTGAAACCCGTTCAATTTTTTAAAAGAAAATTTTATTTTACTCATGGGCTCATAATATAACAAACTAAGAATATATTTAAAATATTTTAGATGTTTTAGAAAATTCATTCCGTTGTAAAGAATGAGTAAAAATATCGTAGTAATTAATTTTAATTTCAATGAGTTACAGATGGTCAAAAATTGTGTACGTTTTCAGCAGTCGATATAAATCTAACACCCAATGAGATGCCTTAATGTATCACTGAAATTAATTCGCTAACAAGATTGTATTCCAGCATTCTTTATTGTGTTCATAATAATATTTTTTCTATTAACAAAATTCTGACTGAAATTTATAAGAAATCATTTAATCTAAAAATGAAATACAAATAAACATAGAAATTCACTTAAAACTTGTCAATCTTAAGTGAAAATATTAAAAAAAGTTTCATATAAACATATTTTTTGAACAGACATAAATGAGGAAAAATTTTCTGATTATAGGATTAATTTAATTTTTGAGGAAAAAGAAAATGATTTAAAGCTCATTGTATGATTTTATTTTCCTTGAAATAATAATAATAATAATAATAATGCATTTAAATGCACATTACGACATAAATTATTTTTCAAAATAATTCTTGAAAGATTTCAATCATATTTAATAATCTCATTTATTTGAAATTGAAATAAATATGCTAAATTTTATCCATATCTCTAAAGTAAAATAAATTTTATTCTACAAATTAAATAAATAAACTACATTAACTTAAACATATTTCAAATATGCCTATTATGATAAAACAATTTAATGGAGTTCTATTTAGGCAAATACGTTAAATGATTAAAAAAAATTTATTAGTTGTTGTGATTGATATAAATCTCAGGACATTTTAATTTATTGCCAACATTTATTCGCAAGCAATGTTGTATTTCAGCATTTATTAGTGTGCTTATTAATAACATTTTATTCTATTAACGAAATTCTGACTAATATTTACTCAACATTCATTTCATGTTTTTAAAATAAATAAAATTTCAAATAAACTTGAAATTTTCATAATACTCATTTTTTTACTTATCGAAGTTTAATAAGACCTTAAGAAATTAAAAAATCTCAACATCTGAGAATTTTGATACCTAGAAAATTTATATTTATTCCCATTTTAAATTAATTATAACTTAAATTAATCTACTTTGTTTTTACAATAAATATTTGAATGATTATTACTTGGTTCTTTCTACGTGTCCTTTTCTTGCTTCCGCCTCTTATAACTAAATATATATTATTTTTAAACTATTATATTAGAAATGGTAAACTAGATTCAAATAAGATAAGTTGGAAATAATTGATCATCTTAGAAAAATTAAAATAGTTTTAAATTTCTTCAATTACCAATTCTTAAGCTACTAAATTTCTTTTTAAAATGCTCAAATATTTTTAAAAAAGATAAAAGTAAACATCAAACTTCTTAGTCTGGATTTTCCCTTTTTGTCTGAAGGCATTATATATATATATATATATATATATATATATATATATATATATATAGCTCTACATACTTTCATTAATACATACATACACTCACAGGTGTTTTTCAAAACATTGAAAACACCTGTTAAGATGAAGCAAGTTTATGAAGAAATTTCGTATTAACTACCTAACCGTCTGGTCATTACTATTTATTATTTGAAAATAGTAAATATATTGTTCTATTGTCATTAACTTATTACGAAACTCGGGACTTTTTGATTTTTTTTCTTCGTCATGCAAAACGTCGAATATTACAGAATTTTAGACTTAGTAATTGTAGGAGCATCTGTAAGTAAAACTAATGACGTTGTGGGTATTTCTAGAGGTACAGCCTCGAAAGTCTCGAAAGCATATCACATACAAGGAAAAATAACTCCAGCCAGACTCAGCTGGAGATGATAGCGAAAGCTGATTAAGAGAGAGTGTTTGGATATTTTAGAGAAGCGTGGCATCTAAAGAAAAGAAAACTGAAGTAAAAAGACTGAAGAACACCCTATTCCGTTATCTGCAGATTCCAGAATCTATGATTACTCGTAGAATAGAGCGGCTCAAACAAGAATCTACTATTCTTAAGCTATTTGTCACAAATGTGAATGCAAAACGTCGACTCAAATGGTGTCATGAACATAAAGATTGGTTAAAAGATACATGAAACAAAGCAATATGGTTAGCTAGGTCATTGTTTACCACAACTGAGTGCATTTATGTCTGAATAGTTCCTGCACAAGAGTATTATTCAAATTGCCTTGTTCCAACTGGGAAGCACGGAGGCTTATCTGTTATGGTTTTGACAGCTATCTCGCGGTTTTCTGCAAGGCCTATCATAATCCTAGAAGGCTGAGTAACTGCAAGGGAGTATGTAGAAATTTTAGCGATCAGGTATTCCCCATGTTGCAAACATTATTTTCACCAGGAGAAGGTGTCTTCCAGAATGATAATTAACGAAACCATACAGCTATACCTGTTGAGACATGATCAGCTAAAAATGAAGATGAAGTCACACATTTCCTATGGCGGTCTCGATCTCCGGATCTGAATATTATTAAGCCACTCTGGTCTACTTTAGAAAGCAGAGTAAGCAGCTGTTCTCCATTCCCTAATCCTCCCCTCCGAAGAAAGGAGATTATGGTGGAGAATGGCTGATCTTCGCCCTATATGTAACCAACCAACTGTACATATATACCATATGTATGTATATGTAATGATATAACAACAATAATATATATAATGATATATAATGATATATATAATGATATATATATTGACCATATATAATGATATATACTCTTTCTTATATAATGATATATATGCCGTGATATATATATATATTGATATGTATATGATATATATTGATATATAATGATATATATATACATAATGATATATATATATAATGATATACTAATATATACTCTGTGTCTCTCTATATAATGATATATATATAATGATATGTTATATAATGATATATATATAATGATATATGTATGATAACAACAACATGTATACATGTATATATTAATATATGCTCGTGTGCTCATATGTATATATATTGATATATAATAATATGTATATAAATGACCAATATATATGTGATGTATATTGATATATGTATATGTGGTACCAATATATTGATATGTATGTATATATTGATGTATATGTGATATAATAACATATGTATTGTATATGTATATTGATATATATTGATTAATAATAGCCATATGTATGTGACATATATATAATGAATATGTATATATTGATATATAAATGATATATAATATGTATATTGCTATATGTATATGTATGTAATGATATATGTATATGTATATGTATATGGCTGATATATGTATAATGATGTATATGTATATATAGTGATGTATATATAATGATGTATATGTATATGTATGTATATGTAATGATATATATATATATCACAAAATCTACATACTTCAGTCGATGCTCTTTTCCCTTTACTTTTACTTTAAAATATAAAAGAAATTGAATTCTCCTTTATTTATTTAAGTGGGGAGAAGGGCGGATTATCTCCCCATCGTGAGAAAATTATTTGCTACTATTATTGAATATGATAGACAAATTATTATTAGAAAGATTTAGATATACAGAGAGAATAAATGTGATGCTAATTTACATCCAAACGAAAGGATAATCACTAAATAATAATATTAAATACATTTAATAAGTTTAAAATCCAATGAATATTATGTAAAAGCAATAACAAATATTCTAAATGCTTTCAAAGCAACACATTCTGTCCAGTAATTCAGAATCAGTATTATTTGAAACTATTAATATATCTCATATTATAATGAAAATATATTTTACATGATGTTTATTAAATATTTCTTTAGGCTAAAGAACATAATATAACAACGAAGATATAAACTTTCAAAAGTTGATGTTGAAAGTTCCATAACCTAAAATACAATTAGTTTCGGCTTAAGGCTGCTCTCTATTGACCACTTTTATTTCTTATGAAAGTTAATCCTATAGAATTTATTCTACCGTCCTCGAATCTGTAATATTTTATCTATTGGAATGCCAAAATGTGCATTCGAAAGAGTAAAAAAATAACGATGGTTTCAGCGGAATTACATTTTTCCGCTCAATTTTAAGAATACTTTACCTCTAATTTAATGATTCTCTAGTGGGTTCTTTAAGTCCTGAAGATATTTTACAATTTATTCAAAAATTGGGGAGAAAATGTAATTCCACAGAAATGCGAAATGTTTATTATTTCTCTCTCTTTCGGATACACTTTTTTGAATTCAAATAGATAAAATAATGTAGATTTGAGGGAAGTAGTAGAAATTCCACAGAATCAACATTCCACAAAAATTCAACAGAATCAACATTCCATAGAAATTCCACAGTAATTAACTACTTTCACGAAATCAAATTGGCTGGTACATGAGGGCCGTAAGAATCTTTTCATTACATTTTTGCGAAATAAACAATAAGTTACATATTTTATTACTGTCTTTTCTCTTAGATAATATAAATTAAGATTCGTAACTGAAATTTTAAGATAAATTTATGTGTTTAAATTTTAACAATAATTCGCTAATTTTTTCAAAAAATAGAAATTAGGATACCTTAATTCCATTTTGGCATGAGATCTTTTTAAATTCAAGTTTTATGGCTAATTGCTACCACTTTCAAGGGAAATTCCTTTTTTTAAATTTCACATAACTATTTATTGCATGCAATCGCTTTTAAGGATATTTATTTCATTCATCAACATTATATTTCAAAACAATATCCCTTTAAAAATTTTCTACAATTGATAGAAAACTATTTGTGATTTGCACATTTCAAAATCATAAAGCAATTATATCTTATGCTTATTTTCCGTGGTATGTTGAAGCTACAATTAAGCCTTTAAATATCTTATAATATTATTTCTTAAACTTCATACATTATACGAATCATTTTTAGGATAAATATTTAATAAAAAGAATCAAAGTAACTTACATGTTTCATCGATGGTTAAAAAGCTACCATTTAATATTAACCATGACTGATGCAACCTTCATTTTAAATAAAAAAATAAGGTGAAAATTACAAAGTTTCTAAAATAATAAGCTGATCTGAGATTTTTGATATAGTTTATTGAGAAATTTAAGTTGTATTTTTGAAAAACGAAATGATTTTACTTTTAACAGTTATTTAAAATTTCTCTTAAAATCAAGAACTAAAATGAACCTGAAATTAATATTAATTTAAAAATAACTCAGTTCTATGATAAAACAAGCTTCATATAAATAAAAAAAAAACAAATTTAATGTGAAAAAATTATTATTTATAATGCTTACCATTATAGTGACTTGTTATTTTAAATGAAAAATTACAGAAAATTTAACTGTCAAATTATATATACACATTTATCTAAATTAGTTAAGTGCATAGTTATAAAAATGAGCTTTGATATATTTTGTGAATGATCAAATTAAGTTTCATATAATTAAATGATAATTTACAGAAATGGAAAATAATTCAGATGGAATTAATTATGAGTAAATATAGCTTTGAATATTTTTACTGTTTATAGAAAAATCTACTTGAGTGTGTAAGTCGCGACGTACTTTATCTGAAGGAAGTATTTAGAAATAATATTGATTTTATTTAAGAAAAGAGCAATGTTAATTTCTTAAGTTGTTAAATACATCTCTCGAATAAGTTTATAATAACATAATTTTTTGATGTTTACATGTTATTATATGCTCAATCATATTTTTGAAGTATATTATAAATTATTGTATATTTAAAATTTATTCTCAAAATACGAAACAAAAATTTTGAAGTGAATGTCTCTTTCAAAAAATCAGATTTTTTTTTCTGGGAACGTAAGTACATATCATCATCAATAAAAAGTAAGAAAAAATATTTAGCATTACATTGATTACAAATGAATAAAAAATAATAGAAAAAAATTATCCAAATTTCTACATGTTATAAAGTAGACGATAAGTTTAATTTTTATTTAGATCGAAAATATTTCGACGTTTTTTAAAAATACGACAAAAACATTACCTAAGAATTGAATAAATACATAATACTATGTCACATAAAAATTCTTTTGCATCAGTACATTTCTTTCTTCACATATATCATAAATCTTTTTTTTAAAAATAGGTAAAAATATTAAATGCTTAAGAATTTTATAAATTTAAATTTATCCGGTTATTCAAATCAAACATAAAAAGTTTTTTTTTCATAAATAGTTAAGAAAAGAAATTAAATGATTTGTGTTTTAAAATTTTAAAAATGAACTTACTCTTTTATTTATCAGTCGGAGATCCAAATTAGAGACAGAATGTAAAATGCTTTTAACGATTTGAAGATGCGAACTTTCAAAGAGACTAAATTGCACAGATACTAAATTGCAAACTTTTGAATGACTGTGATCCTTGTTAGAACTGAGATCCGTCTTCGGATAATTTGAGAAGAAATGCTCATTTATATGATAAATAGGTAGAAAAAAGTGTAACGTATATAACGTAAAACAATTGAAATGTTCAGACCTTGAGAAGACAGGGAAGTTTTCTCTCATTGAATAAACCTTGTTTCCCTTTTCAGGGGTTACTGAAATTTCATAAATTAAGAAAATAACAATAATGAACCAATTTAGAAGAAAAAATAATTTCCCAACTATCAAAAAAGTCATTACGCATGAATGATCAACCTTGAACATTTTATGACCTTTAAATTACTAAAACATGTATTTTATATTTAGTGGCTTATTTCATTTAAAATATATATGTAATTTATCTAATAATAGGAACATGACGTTATTAATATAGTTTTAGAAGAAAAAAAGGTAGCGTATGACTTGAAAATGTTAAAAAGTAATGGACTTAGTGGATTTAATTGTAATAAAATTGAAAAATAAAGGAAAAAAAATGAAGTCGAGATGAATATCAGAATTTTTCCGAGCAGAAATTTATATATATAATTCAATAACTTAAGAGTGCTTTTAATGAATAAATTACATCGTTGATTAGGGATGAGAATAATTTTTAGATCTTGAAAAGATTTGTGTGCAATTAAAAGTGTTCCAGTTTTTCAAACAAATCTAAATGAAGGACATTAGAAAATAACTTATCTAAAAATTATTAAATGTTTAAATTATTTGCAAATAAATGTTTAATTATTTGCAAATAAATGTTTAATTATTTGCAAATAAATATGTTCAGACTTTTTGTGGAATTATTACCCTACCATTTTACTAAAAAAAATCTTATCAATGTTTTTTCACTAGAATTGTTCTCCGAAGTGGAATTACTCCTTACTCCTTGTTTTGAAATAAACAAACACATCGTTATGTAGTACAATAAGTTAAGAAATTATAAAACCACTAATGAATTTTTGCATTTCTGAAGATGACATAATTTGTAAATTTTAAGCGTGTGTATATAAAATGGATAGTAAAGCACTTTTTATACTTTGAAAATTAATTTAAATTTTATTTGGATCTACTCATTTTTCTAAAAAATGAATAATGTATCTATTAAGAAGTTATAAGACCACCTGAGAAAATTAGTATATTATACGTCATATCAGAAATATTAAAAAAAAACGTGTCTTAGTATTTAATGACTACATTACGTGAGAATAAAATGTCCAGATTTCACCTTGTTATCCATGATTTATTTGATACTTCCGTGAGGTAAAGAGTTATCTAAGCGCAAAGATATAAAAATTTTACTCTTTAGAAACTGTAAATTTGAAAGAGATAAAGCTACGTTAATGAAGCGTTTTAAAACTATCAATCACAATGCCATAATTAGAAAAGATGATTCAAACAAAATTAGACGATCTGGATGAAAAGGGATTTTGACCGCAAGGGAAGATCAACAAAGTTTTCGACTGTCAATTAAAAACTATCTTTCGACTCGTACAATTTTGGAATGTTTTAGAAAAAATAAACTTTATATACCACAGTCTAGAAGAGCCTGAAAGCAAATCCTAATAAAAAATTATAAAAACGAAAAACCTCCCTCCGAGATTATTGAAACATCATCAAAAAGAAAGAGTGAAATATGAGCAGATTAAAACTGTCATGTCATGGAACGACTAGTGGAAACAAATTATATTTTCTGATGGAAATTTTTTAATCCTTGGCGGTCCTGAAGGCTACTTGGCATAACTTGTGGAAGGAACCGAAAGAATGTTTCAGTCGACAATTGGAAGAAAAATCAGTAATGATGTGGGGAGTCTATAGACATGACGGTCTGTACTATTTAGAACAAATTGCGGGAATTATGAATTGAGTACAATATCAAGCTATGCTATATGATCTGGGCCCTTATTAGGTGACGCTTACTAGATATTTCAGCAGGTCAATACTTCTTGCCGTTCATCTAAATTCACCGATAATTGGTTTTAAAAGGAAAAAAGTTAATATATTGTCAAGGTCAATTCTTTGGAGTGTGTGATGTAGCAATATTTATGCTAATGATAAACAATTTTCATCAGCCTATGAATTAGAAATAGTTACAGGAAAAGAATGGCACACAAATGAACTTAACTACCTAGTAATTTTAACGAAATGTCTTCAATGTGCTTGAGGCTATCAAGAAAATTTGAGGTCCAATATCTTATTGATTTTCATACTTTTCTATTTTTAGACAAGTTGCCTTATAATTTGTTAACAGTGTTTTTTCATTTTTTTCTAATATTTTTGTTAACTTGATAATTTATTACGTTATTCAAAATTATTGAAATATAATTAGAAAAATATGAGTGTATGTTGTAATATATTTCAGTTGCTTAAATTATATTTGGGGCCTTTATTTATTTCATAAAATTCAAAATTAAAATAGTCATAATTTCTTAATGGATTATAATATCGTAAAGTCTTGGCATAGTTCTTTTGAAGCATACAACCAAGAATTCCAAAAATGGACTTGTAGTGAATTGTAAAGCTAACACTAAGGTAGGCAAAAAAATATTCCTTTATAAATAATAGAAACAAGACGTCACACCTTTTGTAAGAAAGCTTAAGAGGTTCAAAATGAAACGACAAGCGATATACATAGGGAGGATAAAGGATGGCGTAAAAGACATTTATTGGAATTTCAAGCGAATTATAAGTATAATACCAGTACTTAGAAACTATATGGCTAATTTTGACGCTAGAGAATATTTAGTAGGAATAAGGGAAGACATATTGGGCGTAGTGGGAAAAGTCAAGAGTAAGGAATCGAAGAATTTAATACAGTCCTTTCTGGCTTATAATATGTAACGCCAGTGAGGACTTGAACGTGTGTGAAAAACATTAATCATTAAGAAAGTTCTACGGAGTTATTGGTACATTCTAGTGAAAAAAGTGGCAGACATTATAACTTAATAGTTGATAATAGCAGCATAATATCCATTTTCAATTTTATATGAATTTCTTAAAGAAGTTTTAATCAACCGATGTGAAATAAGGAATAATTCGCAAAAAGGCCTAAAAAAATCTGAAAATGAAACGCGATCATTGTATTTTTTTTAGTAACACTAAAATTCACAATTTTTCGATACATATTGAAGAAATATATTAAGGATGTTAATCCCCTCCATTCTTCCTCAAAAACCCATAGAAAGAAACGGAACCATTAACGAAAATCACGTTTTCTTTTTTTTCCTTTTATTTCTAGATGCTATATTAGAGAGAAACTGAGACGATTAGAAACTATTTGCAACATTACTACGATGTCATTATATTTAATCAAAAGCAAAGATCAGTCATTATGCATAATGCTTTGTATGATCATCGTAAACATTCATAAATGCTCTGGTGGTCGATGCTGGTAATGAATTCCTTTCTATCTCTGTATTAATAAGTGTCCAGAATAGTTTTAACGATGAGTTGGGATTCGTCAAATAAAATAAGTCTGGATAATTATTGCTAATCCTCAATGTATATGTTTATTGCAACATAGAACCCTATCCCGATGATAGACTGTTAAAAACGGAATGCTTGTAATGTGCTCTCATCCTTATAAGCAAATTTGATTTTACAGTATAATGGGGTTCTTCCACTTATTTCCTTTCAACAAATCTCTTGTGGACTTTCATATAATGTAATTTGATTTGAAAATCTCTTCTTGTGAATGAATTGTAAATTAGAATAGAAATATTGAGATGTAGTGAGTTAGTTGATGATCTAGTATTTATAAGCAGTGAAAAGTTTTATAAATAATTAGTAATCAGAGATAGATATTGGAAGGTTTGATTCAAAGATTAATGTGAATTAGTATCAGTGAGCGAGAGAGAGAATGGATATAAAAAATGAGTCGGAACTAGCTAAAACGCTTAGTACTGATTCCAATCCGGTAAGTCAGTGGCAAGTTAAAATAGCATTGCTAAATATTAATATTTTGTAGTAAATTTGTCAGGGTCTAAATATCTCGATTTTGGATTATTATATATGAAAAAATAACGAAGAACAAAAGTTAAAAACTTGATTCTGGGATTATTTAGACTTGGTAATAAGCTATAGAACTGCGTTAACATGGGTGAATCAAATATGTGACAGTAACGAAACCAGGATAGTTGTAGAGAAAATCCAATAGAAGAGAAAAGTTTTTGGAATATACACTAATATCGATAGTATTTGCTAGGCCTATATCTTAACGGCTCAAATCTAAAGTCAAGATTTATTATTGGGAAATAGCATGTATCTTCGAGAGGTGTGGCTCTTCAGCCATGGCATTCAGTATTCTCTTATGCAGAAGTTATATTTTTTAACCATGCATTCACTCTTCGATAATCACAATAATTTTGTAATACCTTGAGATTTTCAAATGTTCGACCATGATCGTAAGAAGTCAAAACATGTATTATAGATATTCCACATTCAAAATTTTTCTTAAAAAAAGGAAAATGGAAAGACTATGTACGGAAACAGACAATGCGATTTTTTCTCCTCAAAATTTACTACAAATCACTTACATACACTGATTTTTTTTTATCAAAATGAAGCTTTATACTGTTATTCCCTTTACATTTTATTACAATGTTTTTAATAGAAACAGTATTACATAAATATATCACATGAAACAATAATCAATTAATGTAAAAATCTGGTGGAAATAGATATGTAGGATTGATGAAGTATTTAAAGAAAGAAGAACACAAAAACAATTGGATACCTTATATTATTTTATTAGATGCACAGAAGAGAAAAGCAAGATTAACAGAACAATTATGTCTGAGTAATAATAGGGTATAGTTTCTTAATAATGGCTGTGAAGAGTTAAAATCTTTTCTAAGGAGAAATTATTTATTCTATAAGAAAGCTCAGGGACTATCTTCGTTTTCTTTGTACTTTGACCAAGAGATTAAACGAGATCAAGCAGAATTCTCTTTAAAAAGAAAATCTTGTTATTTGACATAGTTTCAATAATGTAAAATCCTTCCCGAATAGCCTTCTTATAGATCTTAAGCGATGCTAATTCAAAAATCTAATCGAACCTTATCCAAAAGACATTCATTTGTATGAAACCACTCTTCCAAAAAAGTCCTTTTTTTTAATTCAATCCATGATCTTTGTATTAATTTTTTCCGTCTGTTTTTCGCCTCTTTCTGTTTATATCAATCCTTCTTATTTTAAATATAGGTATTTAATGCCTCCTAAAATAATTCTTGAGTAGTCACAAAAATAAGCGAAGAGGAAAATATCCTCTTCAAATCTTATTTGTCAATTATTTTTTAATATTTTATCTATTACTTATAATATGGGTTCCAGTTTTACTTTTACAAGACTTACATGACACATACGTAATAATGATAAAATGTTTGTGATAAATTAATGATAAAATAATTTAATGTCAAATTAATGATAAAATGTTTGTGAGCGTTATAAATATCTAAAAATCTTGTTCTTCCAATAACTTTGAACCTTAATCTGACAATCTTTGAATCTACTCCAGTAAAAGTCTGTCAAGAGACCAATAGCTGAAATAAATTTCAATAAATGTCTTATGTCTATAAGATATTTATATAATATATATTCAATATATATTATATTGAATATTATAAAATGTGTTTTTTGCAATTTAGAACTATTCAGAAATTACGAAAGTTTTAATTTCGGTTTATAAAGTTAGAAATTCTTTTGCCATTAAAGTACAAGGAGCATGAATAAGAATATTAAAGTGCAAGGCGTGAATTAAAAATGGAACACAATTTATACGTACTAGAAAAATGATCAATTTAAAAATGAGGGGAATGAAAAATTTATTGGTCAGAATATTATATTAATACTGGAGCAATTTGTAATTAGAGAGAGTCTTTTGGATCTATGTCTTTTTATTGAACGTTTGGTGAAGTCAACCTGAAGTCAACATAGTGTTAAATGTTATACTATGTGATTAATAATCTAAAACTAAATCAAAGTACTACAATATATGCAACAAGGATTCAAATTCAAATAGCGGCAATAACCTTCTTTGATGAAATTTGATTTTTCATAAAAGTGGGATTTTTTTTGTTTAAATGAGGGATATCACATATATATTAAATGAATTAATGTACGACGAGAAAAAATCATTTTCTAAAATAAATTAAGATAAGCTAGATGTGTGTCTACGTGTGAATTGTCGAAAACAATTCCAAATTTTAATTACATCGAGTCTACTAATGCATTTAACAATATATACATTAAATAAATCTTTTTGAAATGGAGAGAAGTATATTCAAATAGCATGTACAAATAATTGAATTTAAAGGTGCTAATGTCAATTGCAGTAGAATGGAGTCTGATTAAAAAAAATTATAATTTACCTTCAAAACACGTATCTTAATGTATACTCCAAGATGTTTTTCTTGAACAACCAATTTTAAATTAATAATAAAATGACTTTTCATTAACACTTGCAATTTTATAGATCCAAACAACTACTAGACACTAGCTTTATATTTCTGAGAGCAGGTAAAAATTCAAATTGAAAGTTTTTACCACAACCTAGGTATGAAAGTTTAAAATAAACTTAGAACAAATTGATGCATGTCAGGAAAGTTTTTTGTGGACTTGTTCTGCCAAGTTTCAAGTAAAAATATACAAAGATTCATTTCAACTATGTATTATTATGGTACAGATAGCATAAAACTAAATTACATACTCAAAATATATCTGGATTGCATATTATCATAATAAATCTATTCTCAAAAGTTTGTAAATGTTAAGCTTTCGCTCTTATTCAAGCTATTTCGAATAAAAATCCATATTTGTATAGTTAGGGTTAACAGTTGATTATGAAGCCTAATTAATGTGTAGAATGAATGGAAATTATTGTTTAAAAATATTTGATCTCGTAAAAGGATGCCAGAGCTTTTTGTATTCACAATTAGTGTTATTTTAAATTCCTCTAAAGTATTTTGATTGTAGTTTTGGAAAAAAGTGTACAATTCAATAATACTATGTTCTATGTTCTGTTATTTAATGTACCAATTTATGAATTTTACATTTCCTTCAAATGTACTTTTATACTAATATTACTTAACGGAAACTTAAATACATCTATATCCTTGATACATATTAATATTCAAGGACTCTTCATGTATAGAAAAATATTACATAAAAGAATTATATATATATATATATATATATATATATATATATATATATATATATGTGTGTGTGTGTGTGTGTATGTATGTATATATATACATATATATATATGTATATATATACATATATACATATATATATACATATATACATATATATATACATATATATATACATATATATGTATGTATGTATGTATGTATATAAATAAATATATGTAATGATTTAACTTTAATTTAATAATTACTCGTAACAATAATTTAATTTTCTATTCTGTACCATTTTTACTCTCTCTCTCTCTAATTCAAAAGTAAAGAGTTCATTTTTATTTATTGATCCAATTCCAAAATTATTCTTTTATTTATTAGAACACGCGATCAAAATTTGCTTAATTCACTTTTCCATGATCGCAAATCTGTCAGAAATAATCCCTACCAGACTCTCTGTCTATCGCTGAAGTCTTCAGAATTCCTAATACTGTGCCATGTGTGCTATTAAGTTTATTTTGGAAAGTCCCTGCTATAAACTCAATGTAAGCGAAAATTCCTTGTCTTCTGACCTCTTCAGTATTGCTCATCTGTAATCTTCATATGGTCTTTCACTTCGGCTACCAAGGCCAAAGTCAGGCTGCGTTCATCAGAACGCAACTCTCTCTCTCTCTTTGCTCGAATGAATACATAACCTTATTATGAAAAAAAAAAAAAAAGACTGTTCCTTTCGGCCATGCATTCGGGATGTTTTATTAATGTTAGAACAAACTTTTAATATCTTACACACCCACGCGCGCACACACGCACACAAGCACATGCACACACACGCCCGCCCGCAAACACATACACGTTCACACAATTTATATATATAATGCACATTTTTCTTTGTATTGATGCCTTGATGGTTCATTGAGTTTTCCTTATGTTTCAAGTGCTTTTTCTAAGAAACTATTATTACAAATATATAATTAATTCAAGTAACCAACTAATGCTATTTTTATAATGCTCATCTATCGCGAAATCATTTTTCGTGGATGTTTGAATTGCTTAAGTAGATGATACATTGTCTTTAAATACTTATTATGTGAATTTTATTCAAGCAGTTTAGAATAAGTCACTACACTTCCTGTACAATCTCCGTATCTTTGAAATTGTCGATTCCTTAATGGATTATATTCATAAACTAATAGTTCAGTGAGTAGTCAACCATTTTCATTTTGTCACGTGGAATATGTTATGTTCTCTTAAGACATTAAAGGATGCAGATAATATATTTAACTTTAAAAGTTATTTAGGCGAAATATATCGTATTTTTGCATTTTCTTAAGCTCTTTCATTCTACATTTCATAACAAAATTTTTAAAATATGAAAACTCTTAATATTTTAAAATGTATTGACATAATAACTGTACAAAGGAAAGGAAAAAGAAACCATTTTCCAGTTCGATATCCCTCACACAAAAATCAGACTTAAAAAATCTTTTGTTTCAGTAATACGATATAATGATTATAGTAAATTGCTTGTAATTATTGTTTCAAATTTTTCTTACTCTAATTTATAACATTTTTCTTTTCATATGATAACAAATAATAATATTTTTAAACCTGTATTTTTTGGTTTATATTACAAAACTGTTACATTAAATATAATCCTATAATGCAGTAACAACGTTTATTCAAGAGGATATTATATTTTAGAAGACAGGAATAGTTACCAAGTACTTTTACTTAGAGTGTTAGTGTTCATATGGCATTTTATGTTTTTTTCTTGGATATTTATATTAAAGTTGGTGATAGAAAACTTTTCCATTTTCATTTTTAAATTTGTATTTCTTAATTGTTTTTTAATTGCGTAAGTTTTTTACATTTTAGTTATGTGAATTTACGTTACACATTGATACCCAGGATCTTTTTATATTTATTTTGAAATTGTTCAGAAAAAATTTAAAAAATTATTAATTTAAAAGCTTAAATACTACACAAATTATAAAAGTTTCTAAATATATAATCCTTACTCTTCAGTGATAAGATTAAAAATTTAATGGCTCTATCTCTTTTCGTATTTTTAACGGTATATATATATATATATATATATATATATATATATATATATATTGTTGGGATATCGTTTCCTGTTAATGAGGCAAGAGCTAGACTGAGCTCTTGGACAAGAATAAATCTATGTCCATGCATCGTATTAGTGAGATCTACATTTGACCCTCGTTGACAGAAGTCCTGTGAGCTGTATTTATTCTGGAGAGCTTGTGATAAAGCGAAGCAAACAAAGAACTTGGGATGAAGCATGAACTGAAGCAAAGAGCGAGTTCTTCTCATATTCACTCTATAACAAAAAAAAAAAAAAAAAAAAAAAAAAAAAAAAAAAAAAAAAAAA
>BMAW01099381.1:0-15200 GCA_019974015.1 Nephila pilipes | reverse complement strand
TTTTTTTTTTCTCCTGAATACTCACTTACTTCATTTTATTCAGAACCCTTCCAAAGAGATATTAAAAACATCTTGATTGAATTAATATTTTTGCAGTAATAATGCATTGCTTCATTCCACAAAATAAATTCTTTTTGACTCGTTGTCCCATCTGATTGTAGCGTGTTGAATTTATCGAATTTGTATGTCGTAGATTAGGAATAGATTCGTTTGAATTGTGTTAGTGATTTTCGTACGCAACAACAACGTTGAAGTAAATAAATATATATTAATTTTCTTCTGTTATCTCAAAGTCTTTGCTTAATAAACTATTGCAAAAGATTAAGGATTGTGTGTTCTCTTCGAATTTTATTAATTTAAATTTTTATTAATTGAGTATGGGTGATTTATTAAATTATTTATTTTTTCCAAATGTAAATAGCTACAATGATGAAACGGTTGAAATCAATTAGAATTGTATAATATGTTTAATAATATTGCTAATTTTATTTGAGGTAGATTAACATGAGTAGTAGTGTATATATGTGGTCATTAGTTAAAAGATATTTAACATTTTGTCCTTTTCCAAACCATAGGTTTTCGAAAATGTTTCAAATCCGTTGACCGTGCGAATTGTTCGTGTATTCTGGCAACTAAAGCAGTGGCCGATCAAGTAACGGAGAGATTTAAGAGTTTACCTTTTCTTAAGCTGTTGCGAATTCGTTCGATAGCTTTAAAGGTTTGGGTAGGGCAAGTAACCCGGTAAAAATCCTTATTGAATTGACCTTTATGGAGAGGCTTTTCTGTTAGGACCATTACCAGGGCTTGCAGCGAACGGTTTGTATGTTTCTTATTGCACTTATATAACGTGTGGGATTATTATTTGGTAGAATGCTTAATGTATTTTGATTCGAATACCGTGTAAGGTACATGCCTGTGAGTGATAAGTTGTTTTGAAAATATTTTATATTTCATATTAGTACTTCTATTGATAGTTACACCATCTCTGAAGAATATGTTTGATAGAAGGATTTTTAGCATTGAAACATGCTATTGATTTTAAGATTACGTATTGAATTTTGACATTATATTGCATTAACAATACATTTTGTTGTACATGTCATGAAAAAACCTTACTTCTTATTAGAAATTCTTATTTTAAAATTCTTTTCAGAAGTTTAAAAGCTTCTTCGTAATATAAGTACAGAGAAGTTAATATGTTCGTATTACAACTGCATTTCGAAAGGTAAATTTCATCATAATATTTCCACTTTACGAAATATTTAAAATTTTATTTAAAAGTGGGACTGTAAATTTGCAATGAAAAATGTAAACTAAGAATTGTTAGCTTCTAAACCTGTTCTTAGAAATTTACGTAAGAATTAAAGTTTGACCGATTGATAGAAGTTTTGATATAATTCAATAAATGTCTTTCACTAGATGTATGATTCAAATTCATCGATTGATGCTTAATATTCCCCATGTGATAGAACTTTATTAAAGTATGACGTACGTAATCGAAATGGAAAGTAATAGTTCTCAGGTTGCAGGATGCATTTGGTGTTATGTTAAGTTAGTATGAATGAATAAGATTGAAGAAGTATTTAGTCAATATTAGCTATGTAAGAAAAAATGGTTTTAATGCCCTTGCCCAGAGAGGTCTTTCAGTACTTCGAAATGTGATGAAAATCTGAATTTTTTCAAAATATTTGGAAAGAAAGCTCATAATTGACGACATGATTGAGTTTAAATTGGGTAGTGGAGTGACCTGGTATTTGTACATAAGCTATTAGAACGAAATTTTCCCAAGATGAAATAAAAGAATGGTATAAAGTAGTAATTTATTCAGTTTTTTTTTTTTTTTTTTTTTTATGATTTTGGGGAGTAAGATGAAGGTATTTAAATGCAATACTATGCTGCTGACCAAGTATTTAAAAATTATTTGCAAAAGGTATCTGTTATGTTTCTTTATTAGGCCATTGTATGAAAATAATCGCAAAGTTAGTGTAAATGATTTAAGTGTGAAGAAACACTAAGGTTTTGATAAACATTTGAGTAAGAATTAAATTTTTACCGAAATAACACCCTTGCATGGAGGTGACTGTGTTACTTAAAAGAAAGGTTTTTTTTTAAAAGTATTTTTAGTCAAGTAAATTTTTGAAGGTGTATGGAGTAAGTTGAAGGTTTTAAGTTAGCATAAGTGGTTTAAATTTAAAAAAAATGCTAACGGTCCGTTTAACATTTGAGTAAGAGTTACATTTTTGCCCGAAATAACGTCCTTGCATAGAAATTCTTTTTAAGAATTCGGAAAAGTAACGAAAATGTTCAGAAACTTCAAAAAATTAGAAATTAAAGTTGAATATGCCCATGAGTTTAATGATAGGTAGTGGAGTGACCATGGTGTTGTACATAAGTTACAGGAGTTAAAATGTTGTCGAATATTGTATCTTAAGGAAAGGTTTTTAAAATAGTATTTTGAGTCAAGTTATTAATTGAATTTTCGTAGATTAAGATGAAAGTTTAAAAAAGCTATGCTGTGTTGCTGACTTTGACGTTAAGTTGCGAAGAGATTTCTATAAATAGGGTATTGTTAGGCGGTAACTCTATACTGTACCCTTTAGTATTGTGCGATAGCTAGAGGTGTGACCAAATATTTAAAAAATATTTGTAAGAATTATTAGTTTATGAAGCCATGTAATGAAAATTGTAGTTCCTATAATATATAGTTAAAAGGTGGTAGATGTGAGAAAAAAGAGTAATTAAACGCATAAAAAACTGTCGACGTATCTATCATAAAAGGCTATGGTGGTATCCATATATATATATATATATATATATATATATATATTGTGATGAGTTAATTGTTTGTTATTGATTATGTGATGATAAAAGACTATATTGGTGTTTATCTATGAAAATGTAATTTATAACTTGAAAGAGTAGAGTGAAGTGGTTTTCATGAGAAAAATGGACGTTTGTGTATTGCGAAGGTTTGAGAGAACTTGGTATTTTACTGAGTAATTTGAATAAGAGACGATGTTTGCAATGGAATAATCTGTGTAAAGATTCATTAATAATGAAAGTTTGAGTGAAATGAGTTTCATTGAGGTACAGTTATGTGTAATTATTAATTGAGGTAAAATATAATTGTGATATATCGAGGTTTCCCTTTAATTTAATGTAGGTAGTGGAGTGACCCACTGTAAGAAATAAAAAATTAGATCACCTGACCGATTTTTAATAGTGATTATAAATTTTGTCATAGATTTTTTTTTTTTATTTCGGTAACTTCCAACATGTGAAAAATTAGTTCCCTATCAGAATTTTGAAAAATTTCTCCGTAATATAAGAGTACAGAGAAGTTAATATGTCGTATTGAAAGAGCATTTTTATATTTCCACTCTAAGAGATCTTTAAAATTTTATTTAAAAGTGTGACTTCGTAAATTGTTAATGAAAAAAGTAAACTAAGAGTTGTGAGCTTCTAAACCCGACCCTAGGAATTTATCCAAATATTGAAGTTTGACCGATGACGTACGTGATCGAAATGGAAAGAAATAGCTCTCCGGTTAAAGAATGCATACGGTGTTATGTTAAGTTAGTGTAAATGAATCGGATTGAAGAAACATTTATTTAAATGTAGATATGTCAGAAAAGATTATTTTTCCCCTCCCCCCAGATGTTTTTCAGTATTCCGAAATATGATGAAAATCTGAATTTTTTCAGAGTAATTTTAAGCAAAATACTTAATTCATGACATGCGTCCCTGAGTTGAAAATTAGGCAGTGGAGTGACCATGGTGTTGTACATAAGCTATTAGAGTGTTAAATTTCCCGGATCGAGTAATTAATGAATGGTTTTTAAAATAGTATTTTTAGACGAGTTATTGTTTGAAAGTGTTTAGTAAGTTGAAATTTTTAAATTCAATATTATGCTGCTGACACTGACGTCAATTTATTATGAGATTCCTTCAGTTAAGGTACAGGTGTTAATAGCAGTTGTAAAAAACCCATGAAAAAAAACCTTAGTTAGAGGTATTATCAAGTATTTAAAAATTATTTATAAAAGGTATCTATTATGCTTCAATTTGGCGCCATTGTTTGAATATAATCTTAGTGTTAGTATAAACGATTTAAATCTGAATAAAAGCTAAGGTTTCATTTGACATCTGAGTAAGAATTACATTTTTGCCTTAAATAATGCCCTTGCAAAGAAATTCCTTTTAAATCGTTGGAAATATAACGAAAATGTTCAAAAATTTCGAAAAATTAGAAATTAAAGTTTAATATGCCCATGAGCTTAAAAGTTAGGTAGTGGAGTGATCATGGTGTTGTACCTAAGCTATAAGAGTAAAAATGTTGTCGAATATTGTACTTAAAAGAAAGGTTTTAAAGTAGTATTTTTTTATTTATGTTATTTTTTTTTAATATTGTAGATTAAGATGAAAATTTTAAAAAGCTTTGCTATGTTTCTAACTTTGACGTTAATTTAGGATGAGATTCCTTTTGTTATGGAATTGTTGGTATATATGGTAAATGTGTGACGGGAGACCAGTCCTTTTTGCCTCCTTTGCCATAGCTAAACTCAATATTTTGACACTAAAAGTCAATAAGTCGATCAAAGAGACGTTAGAACAATAAACACACAATTAATTATTTGCTTGCTAATATAATGACAATTATAAATGCTCTCCCGGACAAGGCCTTAACTATTCTAACTCGATCTACCAGTAATAATCTAACCGACTCTTACCACTAAGGCAATCTTGACTTCAAGTATACATTGATTAGCCGATAACTTTATACAATTCCTGGCTCCGACTTCCACTCCGACTGAACAATAGATCTGAGTTTATACATTTCCTATCTCTCCTGCTTCACTTCGTTTCTACCTGCTTTCGCTTTACATAATCACGTTTCATTTTTGGTTGGGCAAAGGTTGTTTAGCAAAAGCAATCAGTCTTAATTGAAGAGAAAACCGCGAATAGCCCTACGTCACAACAGTATACTATACCCATCAGAAGTATGTGACATTACAGATGTGGCCAAATATTTAAAATTTATTTGTGATCGATCGATGAAAGTCTTTATATAATTGAAAACAAATCTTTTTCGAAATTTATAAAAGAATTTCATGGTTTGATACTTAATGTCGACCTTACAGAATTTTATAAAATTATGATGGAATTGATCGAAATGTGTTGACATATTTCACTTGTAGTAAAATAGAAAGTAATAGTTTTGAGGTAACAGAATGCAATTGGTAATTAATGTAAAATTATTGTAAATTTTGTAGAGTGATGAGGTATTCAGTCACCAATAGCTATGTTTGAAAATCTTTTTTTAATCCTAAATTAGGCCTGGTTAATTGAGGTTTTTGTGTATTAAATTTGAAGTAGTTGTATTGGTAATGAATTTGTACATTTGCAGTTTTTATTTTAAATGTATGATTTGAACCGTACCAGGTACTGTGGGAGGAACGGGTGGCTATTTGGGGAGGAGGAGGCCACTTAAAAAGAAAAAAAGTTTTTTTTTTCTCCTGAATACTCACTTACTTCATTTTATTCAGAACCCTTCCAAAGAGATATTAAAAACATCTTGATTGAATTAATATTTTTGCAGTAATAATGCATTGCTTCATTCCACAAAATAAATTCTTTTTGACTCGTTGTCCCATCTGATTGTAGCGTGTTGAATTTATCGAATTTGTATGTCGTAGATTAGGAATAGATTCGTTTGAATTGTGTTAGTGATTTTCGTACGCAACAACAACGTTGAAGTAAATAAATATATATTAATTTTCTTCTGTTATCTCAAAGTCTTTGCTTAATAAACTATTGCAAAAGATTAAGGATTGTGTGTTCTCTTCGAATTTTATTAATTTAAATTTTTATTAATTGAGTATGGGTGATTTATTAAATTATTTATTTTTTCCAAATGTAAATAGCTACAATGATGAAACGGTTGAAATCAATTAGAATTGTATAATATGTTTAATAATATTGCTAATTTTATTTGAGGTAGATTAACATGAGTAGTAGTGTATATATGTGGTCATTAGTTAAAAGATATTTAACATTTTGTCCTTTTCCAAACCATAGGTTTTCGAAAATGTTTCAAATCCGTTGACCGTGCGAATTGTTCGTGTATTCTGGCAACTAAAGCAGTGGCCGATCAAGTAACGGAGAGATTTAAGAGTTTACCTTTTCTTAAGCTGTTGCGAATTCGTTCGATAGCTTTAAAGGTTTGGGTAGGGCAAGTAACCCGGTAAAAATCCTTATTGAATTGACCTTTATGGAGAGGCTTTTCTGTTAGGACCATTACCAGGGCTTGCAGCGAACGGTTTGTATGTTTCTTATTGCACTTATATAACGTGTGGGATTATTATTTGGTAGAATGCTTAATGTATTTTGATTCGAATACCGTGTAAGGTACATGCCTGTGAGTGATAAGTTGTTTTGAAAATATTTTATATTTCATATTAGTACTTCTATTGATAGTTACACCATCTCTGAAGAATATGTTTGATAGAAGGATTTTTAGCATTGAAACATGCTATTGATTTTAAGATTACGTATTGAATTTTGACATTATATTGCATTAACAATACATTTTGTTGTACATGTCATGAAAAAACCTTACTTCTTATTAGAAATTCTTATTTTAAAATTCTTTTCAGAAGTTTAAAAGCTTCTTCGTAATATAAGTACAGAGAAGTTAATATGTTCGTATTACAACTGCATTTCGAAAGGTAAGAATTTTCATCATAATATTTCCACTTACGAAAATTTAAATTTATTTAAAGGGTAGGACTGTAAATTGAAAAAATGTAAACTAGAATTGTTAGCTTCTAAACCTGTTCTTAAATGTTACTAAATTAAGTTGACCGATTGATAGAAGTTTTGATATAATTCAATAAATGCTTCACTGATGTATGATTCAAATTCATCGATTGATGCTTAATATTCCCCATGTGATAGAACTTTATTAAAAGTATGACGTACGTAATCGAAATGGAAAGTAATAGTTCTCAGGTTGCAGGATGCATTTGGTGTTATGTTAGTTAGTATGAATGAATAAGATTGAAGAAGATTTAGTCAATATTAGCTATGTAAGAAAAATGTTTAATGCCCTTGCAGAGGTCTTTCGTACTTCGAAATGGATGAAAATCTGAATTTTTCAAAAATATTTGAAAGAAAATACTTAATTGACGATATTGTCCCTAGTTTAAAATTAGGTGATGGAGTGACCATGGTATGTTGTACATAAGCTATTAGAACGAAAAATTTCCAGGGTTGAGAAATAAAAAAGATGGTTTATAAAAGTAGTAATTTATCAGTTTTTTTTTTTTTTATGATTTTGGGAGTAAGATGAAGGTATTTAAATGCATACTATGCTGCTGATAAGTATTTAAAATTTTGCAAAGGCTTTATGTTTCTTTATTAGGCCATTGTATGAAAATAATCATAAGTTAGTGTAAATGATTTAAGTTGAAGAAACACTAAGGTTTTGATAAACGTGATAAGAATTAAATTTTACAGAATAACACCTGCCATGGAGGTGACTGTGTTACTTAAAAGAAAGGTTTTTTAAAAGTATTTTAGTCAAAGTAAATTTAGAAGGTGTATGGAGTAAGTTGAAGGTTTTAAGTAGCATAAGTGGTTTAAATTTAAAAAAATGCTAACGTCCGTTTAACATTGATAAAGTTACATTTTTGCAAATAACGTCCTTGCATGAAATTCTTTTTAAGAATTGGAAAAGTAACAAAATGTTCAGAAACTTCAAAAATAGAAATTAAAGTTGAATATCTTATGAGTTTAATGATGAGTGGAGTGACCATGGTGTTGTATAAGTTACAGGAGAAAATGTTGTCAATATTGTATCTTAAGGAAGGTTTTAAAATAGATTTTTGGTGTTATTGATGAATTTTCGTAGATTAAGATGAAAGTTTAAAAACGTATGCTGTGTTCTGACTTTGACGTTAAGTTGCGAAGAGATTTCTATAAATATTGATGAACGGTAACTATACTGTCCCTTTAGTACTTAACTAGAGGTGCGACAAATATTTAAAAATATTTAGAATATAGTCTTATAAGCCATGTAATGAAAATTGTAGTTCTATAATATACTAGTTAAAGTTGGTAGATGTGAGAAAAGAGTAATTAAACGCATAAAAACTGTCGACGTAT
The DNA here is from genome assembly GCA_019974015.1 of Nephila pilipes. Lineage (NCBI taxonomy): Eukaryota > Metazoa > Arthropoda > Arachnida > Araneae > Nephilidae > Nephila > Nephila pilipes. The sequence continues at coordinate 7,034 of BMAW01099381.1, read as the reverse complement.
CCATCATAAAGGCTATGGTGGTATCCATATATATATATATATATATATATATATATAATATTGTGATGAGTTAATTGTTTGTTATTGAGTTATGTGATGATAAAAGACTATATTGGTGTTTATCTGAAGTAATTTATAACTTGAAAGAGTAAGTGAAGTGGTTTTCATGAGAAAAAATGGACGTGTGTATTGACGAGGTTGAAGAACTTGGTATTTACGAATTGAATAAGAACGATGTTGCAATGGAATAATCTGTGAAAGATTCATTAATATGAAAGTTGAGTGAAATGGTCATGAGTACAGTTATGTAATTATTAATTGAGTAAAATATGTAGATAATCGAGGTTCCCTTTAATTTAATGTAGGTGGTGAGTGACCCACTGTAAGAAATAAAATTAGATCACTGATGATTTTTATGTGATTATAAATCTTTGTCATAGATTTTTTATCGTCAACATGTGAAAATTAGTTCCCTATCAGAATTTTGAAAAATTTCTCCAATAAGACAGAGAAGTTAATATGTCGATTGAAGAGCATTTTTATTCCACTCTAAGAGATCTTTAAAATTTTATTTAAAGTGTGACTTCGTAAAGGTAATGAAAAAGTAAACTAAGAGTTGTGAGCTTCTAACCTGACCCTAGGTTATCCAAATATTGAAGTTTGACCGATGACGACGTGATCGAAATGGAAAAAATAGCTCTCCGGTTAAAGAAGCATGGTGTTATGTTAAGTTAGTGTAAATGAATCGGATTGAAAACATTTATTTAAATGTAGATATGTCAGAAAGATTATTTTCCTCCCCAGATGTTTTCAGTATTCCGAAATATGATGAAAATCTGATTTTCAGAATTTTAAGCAAAATACTTAATCTCATGACATGCGTCCCTGAGCTTGAAAGGCGTGGGTGACCATGGTGTGTACATAGCTATTAGAATGTTAAATTTCTCGGAACGAGTATAAAGAATGGTTTAATATAGTATTTTAGACATTGTTTGAAGTGTTTAGTAAGTTGAAATTTTAAATTCAATATTATGCTGACACTGACGTCAATTTATTATGAGATTCCTTCAGTACAGGTGTTAATAGCAGTTGTAAAACCCTGAAAAAAACCTTAGTTAAATATATCAAGTATTTAAAATTATTTATAAAGGTATCTAATAGTCTATTTTGGCATTGTTTTGATATAATCTAGTGTTAGTATAAACGATTTAAATCTGAATAAAAAGAGCTAAGGTTCATTTGACATCTAGTAAGAATTACATTTTTCCTAAATATGCCCTTACAAAATTCTTTAAATCGTTGGAAATATAACGAAAATGTTCAAAAAAAATTCATATAGAAATTAAAGTTTAATAGCCCGATGAGTAAAAGTTAGGTAGTGGAGCTATCATGGTGTTGTACCTAGCTATAAGAGTAAAAATGTTGTCGAATATTGTATAAAAAGAAGTTAAAGTATTTTTATTTATGTTATTTTTAATATTGTAGATTAAGATGAAAATTTAAAAGCTTTGCTATGTTTCTAACTTTGACTTAATTTAGGATGAGATTCCTTTTGTTATGGAATTGTTGGTATATATGGTAAATGTGATGGGGAGACCAGTCCTTTTGCCTCCTTTGCATAGCTAAACTCAATATTTTGACACTAAAGTCAATAAGTCGATCAAAGAGACGTTAGACAATAAACACACATTTATTATTTGCTTGCTAAATAATGACATTATAAATGCTCTCCCGGACAAGGCCTTAACTATTCTAACTCGATCTACCAGTAATCTAACGACTCTTACCATAAGGCAATCTTGACTTCTAGTATACATTGATTAGCCGATAACTTATACAATTCGGCTCCGACTTCCACCTCGACTGAACAATAGATCTGAGTTTATACATTTCCTATCTCTCCTTCACTTCGTTTCTACCTGCTTTCCTTTACATAATCACGTTTCATTTTTGGTTGGCAAGGTTGTTTAGCAAAAGCAATCTCTAATTGAAGAAAACCGCGAATACCCTACGTCACAACAGTATACTATATACTCAGAATATGTGACATTACAGATGTGCCAAATATTTAAAATTTATTTGATGATCGATGAAAGTCTTTATATAATTGAAAACAAATCTTTTCGAAATTTATAAAAGAATTTCATGGTTTGATCTTAATGTCGACCTTACAGAATTTTATAAAATTATGATGGAATTGATCAAATGTGTTGACATATTTCACTTGTAGTAAAATAGAAAGTAATAGTTTGAGGAACAGAATGCAATTGGTAATTAATGTAAATTATTGTAATTTTGTAGAGTGATGAGGTATTCAGTCACCAATAGCTATGTTTGAAAATCTTTTTAATCCTAAATTAGGCCTGGTTAATTGAGGTTTTGTGTAGAAAGTAGTTGTATTGGTAATGAATTTACATTTGCGGTTTTATTTAAATGTATGATTTGAACCGTACCAGTACTGTGGGAGGAACAGGTGGCTATTTGGGGAGGAGGAGGCCACTTAAAAGAAAAAAAAGTTTTTTCTCCTGAATACTCACTTACTTCATTTATTCAGAACCCTTCCAAGAGATATTAAAACATCTTGATTGAATTAATATTTTTGCAGTAATATCATTGCTTCATTCCACAAAATAAATTCTTTGACTCGTTGTCCCATCTGATTGTAGCGTGTTGAATTTATCAATTTGTATGTCGTAGGAATAGATTCGTTTGAATTGTGTTAGTGATTTTCGTACCAACAACAACGTTGAAGAAATAAATATATATTAATTTTCTTCTGTTATCTCAAAGTCTTTGCTAATAAACTATTCAAAAGATTAAGGATTGTGTGTTCTCTCAATTTTATTAATTTAAATTTTATTAATTGAGTATGGGTGATTTATTAATATTTATTTTTTCCAAAATGTAAATAGCTACAATGATGAAACGGTTGAAATCAATTGAATTGTATAATATGTTTAATAATATTGCTAATTTTATTTGAGGTAGATTAACATGAGTAGTAGTGTATAGTGGTCATTGGTTAAAGATAAACATTTGTCCTTTCCAAACCATAGGTTTCGAAAATGTTCAAATCCGTTGACCATGCGAATTGTTCGTGCTTACACAGCAAAGCAGGTACGATCAAGAACGGAGATTTAAGAGTTTACCTTTTCTTGCTGTTGCGAATTCGTTGATAGCTTTAAAAGGTTTGGGTAAGACAAGTAACCAGAATCTTATTGAATTGACCTTTATGGAGAGGCTTTCTGTTGGAGAACAGGGCTTAGCATGAACGGTTTGTATGTTCTTATTACTTATAAACAGTGTGGGATTATTATGGTGAGATGCTTAATGTATTTTGATTCGAATCACCAAGGTACATTATTGAGTGATAGTTGTTTTGAAAATATTTTATATTTCATATTAGTACTTCTATTGATAGTACACCATCTCTGAAGAATATGTTTGATAGAGGATTTTTAGCATTGAAACATGCTATTGATTTGAATTACGCTGAATTTTGTTTTATATGCATTAACAATACATTTTGTACATGTCATGAAAAACCTTACTTTTATTAGAAATTCTTATTTAAATCTTTCAGAGTTAAGTTCTTCTAATATAAGACAGAGAGATATGTTCGTATTACAACTGCATTGAAAGGTAAATTTCATCATAATATTTCCCACTTTTAGAAATATTTAAATTATTTAAAAGTGGGACTGTAAATTTAAGTGAAAAAATGTAAACTAAGATTTAGCTTCTAAACCTGTTCTTAGAAATTTAGTAAATTAAAGTTGACCGATTGATAGAAGTTTGATATAATTCAATAAATGTCTTCACTAGAGATCCAAATTCATCGATTGATGCTTAATTTCCATGTGATAGAACTTTATAAGTATGACGTACATGTAATCAAGAGATAATAGTTCCAGGTTGCAGGATGCATTTGGTGTTATGTTAAGTGAGAATGAATAAGATGAGAAGTATTAGTCAATATTAGCGTATATGAAAAAATGGTTTTAATGCCCTTCAGAGAGGTCTTCAAGTACTCAATGCTGATAAATCAATTTTTCAAAATATTTGGAAAGAAAATGCTAATTGACGACATGTGTCCCTGAGTTAAATTAGGTAGTGGAGTGACCATGGTATTGTACATAGCATTAGAACGAAAAAATTCCCAGGGTGAGTAAATAAAGAAGGTATAAGTAGCTAATTTATTCCAGTTTTTATGATTTTGGGAGTAAGATGAAGTTATTTAAATGCAATACATGCTGCTGAAAGTATTAAATATTTACCAAAATATCTATGTCTTTATTACCATGTAGAAAATACAAGTAGGTAAATGATTTAATGTGAAGAAACACTAAGTTTGATAAACTTGAGTGAATAAATTTTACGAAAAAACACCTGCATGGAGTGACTGGACTAAAGAAGGTTTTTAAAAGTATTTTAGTCAGTAATTTGAAGGTGATGGAAGGTTGAATTACTAGTTAGCATAAGATGGTTAAATCTAAAAATGCAACGGTCCGTTTAACATTGAGTAAGAGTACATTTTACTTGAAATAACGTCCTTGCATAGAAATTCTTTTAAGAATGGAAAGCTAACGAAAATGTTAGAAACTCAAAAATTAGAAATAAAGCTGAATATCACATGGTTTAATGATGGTAGTGGAGTGACCATGGTGTGTACATAAGTACAGGAGTAAAATGTTGTCGAACATTGTATCCTTAAGGAAGTTTTAAAAGTATTTGAGTATTAATGAATTTTCGTAGATTAAGATGAAAGTTTAAAAAAAGCTATGCGTGTTGCTGACTGACGTTAGTTGCGAAGAGATTCATAAAGGGATTGTTAGGCGGTAACTCTATACTGTACCCTTTAGATTGAATAGAGGTGACCAAATATTTAAAAAATTTTGTAAGAAATTAGTTTATGAAGCCATGTAATGAATGTAGTTCATAATATATAGTTAAAAGATGGAGATGGAAAAAGAGTAATTAAACGCATAAAAACTGTCGACGTATCATCATAAAAGGCTATGGTATCCATATATATATATATATATATATATATATTGCTTGATGAAGTTAATTATTTGTTATTGATATAGACAAAGATCTATATTGGTGTTTATGAAAATGCTCTTGAAAGAGTAGAGTGAAGGGTTTTCATGAGAAAATGGACCGTTTGTGTATTGCGAAGGTTTGAAGAACTTATTTTACCGAGTAATTTGAATAAGAGACGATGTTTGCAATGGAAAATCTGTGTAAAGATCTCATTAATAATGAAGCCTTTGAGTGAAATGAGTTTCATGAGGTACAGTTATGTGTAATTATTAACTGAGGTAAAATATAATTGTGATATATCGAGGCTTTAATTTAATGTAGATGTGGAGGACCCACTGTAAGAAATAAAAAATTAGATCACCTGACGATTTTTTAATAGTGATTATAAATTTTGTCATAGATTTTTATTTCGGTAACTCAAATGTGAAAAAATTAGTTCCCTATCAGAATTTTGAAAAATTTCTCAACATAAAGTACAGAGAAGCTTAATATGTCAAGTATTGAAGAGCATTTTATATTTCCACTAAGAGATCTTTAAAATTTTATTTAAAATGTGACTTAAACAAATTGTTAATGAAAAAAGTAACTAAGAGTGTGAGCTTCTAAACCTGACCCGAATTTATCCAAATATGAAGTGACTCGATGACGAGTACTGATCAAATGGAAGAAATAGCTCTAAGAAGCATAAGTGTTATGTTAAGCTAGTGTACAATGAATCACTTGAAGAAACATTTATTTAAATGTAGATATGTCAGAAAATATTATTCCTCCCAGATGTTTTCAGTATTCCGAAATGATGAAAATCTGAATTTTTCAGAGTAATCTTTAAGCAAAACTTAATTCATGACATGCGTCCCTGAGTGAAAATTAGGCAGTGGAGTGACCATGGTGTTGTACATAAGCTATTAGAATGTTAAATTTCTCAGGAACGAATAATAAAAGAATGGTTTTATAATATTTTAGACGAGTTATTGTTTGAAAGTGTTTAGTAAGTTGAAATTTTAAATTCAATATTATGCTGACACTGACGTCAATTATGTAAGATTCACTGTTAAGGTACAGGTGTTAATAGCAGTTGTAAAAACCATGAAAAAAACCTAGTTAGAGGTATTATCAAGCATTTAAAATTATTTATAAAAGTATCTATTATGCTCAATTTAGCCATTGTTTGAATATAATCTTAGTGTTAGTATAAACGATTTAAATCTGAATAAAAGCTAAGGTTCTTGACATCTGAGTAAGAATTACATTTTGCCTTAAATAATGCCCTTGCAAAGAAATCTTTTAAATCGTTGGAAATATAACGAAAATGTTCAAAAATTTGAAAATTAGAAATTAAGTATAGCCCTGAGCAAAGTGGTAGTGGAGGATCATGGTGTTACCTAAGCTAAAGAGTAAAATGTTGTCAATATTGTACTTAAAAGAAAGGTTTTAATAGTATTTTTATTTATGTTATTTTTAATATTGTAGATTAAGATGAAAATTTAAAAAAGCTTTGCTATGTTCCTAACTTGACGTTAATTTAGGATGAGATTCTTGTTATGGAATTGTTGTATATATGGTAAATGTGTGACGGAGACCAGTCCTTTTGCCTCCTTTCCTACAGCTAAACTCAATATTTTGACATTAAAAGTCAATAAGTCGATCAAAGAGCGTTAGAACAATAAACACACAATTTATTATTGTTGCTAATATAATGACAATTATAAATGCTCTCCCGACAAGGCCTTAACTATTCTAACTCTACCAGTAATAATCCACCGACTCTTACCACTAAGGCAATCTTGACTTCAGTATACATTGATTAGCCGATAACTTTATACATTCTGGCTTGACTTCCACTCCGACTGAACTAGACGATCTGAGTTTATACATTTCCTATCTCTCCTGCTTCACTTCGTTTCTACCTGCTTTTCGCTTTACATAATCACGTCATTTTGGTGGGCAAGTTGTTTAGCCAAATCAAGTCTTAATTGAAGAGAAAACAA
>BMAW01099378.1:0-17998 GCA_019974015.1 Nephila pilipes | reverse complement strand
ATATAAAATTTGTAAAAAGTGTTCTAATGACGGTCATAAATGTTCTTCAATTATGGAAATCTTTATTCTGGAAAATTTCCAAAATTAAATTATAAAAATTCATATTGCCCTTACATCGCGTGATTTATTTAACTTCAAATGCTCCAATTCGTCAGTCACTTTCTCAACAAATATTTTTTCAGAAATTATAAATGGATCTTCAGTAGCATTCTAAATAAGTTTCACAAAATAAATAAATGCAGATTTCAAACTTTTCAAATATTGGATTATTTATTGGAACTCTATTTACAATTCTTCTAATTTATATCGTATTCGTATAAGTGTTCTTTTTGATATTAATTATAGTTCATTTTATTTCTGGGAAACGGCAAAATATTCTATTCGTAAGATTGTTTACATAAAAAGCCAAAATTCAGCTCCAAAACTATATACAATTTCTGACAAATCAATATACACTCTATAACAAAAAAAAAAAAAATTGACGCAACAAGAAGGAGTTAGCCGATTGTAATAAAATTTCTTATGCAAAGACATTTGGACCGAAAATGCAAATGATTAGAATTAGCTGTCCAATGAATGAATAGCTTGAATGACTGCGCATCGGCACTGCGCATTCAGCAAGTGTATATAAGAATCGATTCACAATCTGATGGTCAAATTTTCTGCTGCATTGAGAATTATAATACCTTTCAAAGAATGAAAAAAATGCCTCGCCGCTGTATTCGAGCTCATTAAGAGCAACTGTCAGATTTTGAAAGATGTCGTATCATAGGATTGAAAAAGACAAGTTGGGCAAATCGGAGAATCGCTCGTCATGTTCAAGCTGCATTGTCTACCCATGTGGCAAGAATGAGCGGACAATGGCAGATTTCAGAGTCATGATGGTAGCATTCGAACTACGGCCAAAGCAGATCGGGAGGACATTGTGATTATTAGATCAGCTGTCAAAGCGCCTAATTCATTGTTATCAACCATCAGAAATGCGACCCGCACACGAGTGTCCAATATGACGATTCACAGATGGTTGATATAGCGAAATCTATGCTTGTACCGACAGCTACGCCACCTGCCACTCACGACTGCATACTGTCGATCCAGATTGCAGAGGTGCTCGGCTCAATCAGGTTGAAGTCATGCTGACTAGGGATATAAAGTGTTTAGCGACAAATTCTACTTCCTATTGTGTCCAGACGATCATCGAAGGCGTGTCTGGAGATATCCAAGGCAGCGTGCCGACGCTGCTTTTACTATTGCACACCAAACAGGTCCTCAACCAGGCTTTATAGTCTAGAGTGCTACTTCCCTTGATAGCCGGACTCCTTTGGTTGTCATTACAGGCACACTTACAGCACAGCGGCACTTTGACGACATTCTGATATCTGTTTCGTTACCGTTCCATTAGCAGTAGCCTGGCCTTATATTTCAGCAAGATAATGCCAGACCACATAAGGCACGTGTTGCTAGGAACTGTTGTACAGCTTGTCAAACACTTCCTCGGCCAGACAGATCTCTCTCTAATCGAACATATCTGGGATATGATGGGAATGTGTCTTCATCTAACAGGGAATGTTAATGATTTAGCCCGACAATTGGAGCAAATTTGGCAAGAAGTAGCGCATTAGACCATGAGGGAGCTTTATCACTTTATGCTACATCGTGTGACAGCTTCCATCCAGGCTAGAGTTGGGTCAATATCTTATAGAGCCCGTTACTTTGTAACTATGCAACTCTGAAATAAATCATTAAATTTTTCTGAAACCTTATTTATTTTCTATTCTGTGCATCACGTTCCTATCCACCAATTGTTTTCACCATCGGACAACTCCTTCTTGGTGCGTCGTTTTTCGTGTTATAGATTGCATTTTGTCCTTCCTAATAAAGACAATTTAAACTAGTTAACACAATTATTCTAGCATGTGTCCGTAGGAAGCTTTAACTCAGACTCCAGAATCATATTCTAATTTTCATCTAAAATGTTACTAAATTGACAGTGTATATTTTGATATTTGTTCAAATTATATCCATAACTTTCAAAATATCTACAGATTTTCGTATGTGTAATGTACTTCGCTAAAAGATGCAAATGATGATTTATGACGTTAATGATTTATCAAAGTGTAGAATTTTAGAATTGTTGCTTAGAAGATGAATAAGGGTTTGTTTTCATTGTAGGCACTTCGTCGGCTGCAACATTTACAATTATATTAAATCAATTTAAACTTGTTCATTACTTCTTTATTCATATTTTCAATAATAAGCCATACTATTTTCAATCTAAAATATTAGGTCTTACAATTATTTTTTCACATTTGTGTCTTCATTTTAAATAACGGTAAAAACATCAACAGCAGAGTATCCTGAAATATTTTTAGACGTCTAGAGCTAAACTAAATAGTGTAGATTTTTTCAAATAATATAGTAAATTATTTTCGGCATTTTTATTAATTGATCCAATACGATGTCTCGTAGGATCCAGTGAGATTAATTTCTGTAGCTTTACTAGATTCAAAAATCTAACCACTTTTTCAAAGTTCAGTTTTATAAATTCTCCTTCTTGTGGATGCTTTGAATGAATAACATTCCATGGTATCAAGAAAACCACTTCGTTTGGATTGTAATCTTTGCGACTAAGGAAGAAAACAATCTTTCAGGCTTATGAAAACCATTATGAAATGACACAAGTTTCTATATTCGCAATTTTGATTTGGGTTAATATTGAGTTAAAATAAAGAAGAATTACTTGCTTTGCATGTCAACGTAAATTACTTACAATGTATTCTGCAATTGTAATACTACAAACAGAATACTTCCAATTTCTAAGAACAAATTTTACTATTCATTCATTTTGAAAGATCCTATTCTTTTGCTAGTTTTCTAATTTAATTTTGTTATTATATTTTTTAAACCTTTTTGTACTTCATCATCTTATTTCTTTTTATGTTGTATTTTTTATTTCATTTTATTTTCTATTTTTTGATGTTTTGCAAGATCACGTTATCACTATTCTGAACTACATTTTTCCAAAGATAGGAATTCGAAACAGAATAATTAATTTATTCAGTTAAATTTTAAAACATTATTTTGCTGAAAGTAGAATATTAACGTCTTTGTTTCTGATGAATAATTTGGAAATTGGAAATTCAAGACATTGAAAACAACATTGCTGTAGTATTTCAGAAAAGAACGTCATTATTAATGCTTTTTTTTACAATATCTGTCTGCTTCTCGCTATCTAATATTACCATTAAAATTACAACGCATGTGCATTTATATTCTGAATGTTAAGTAGAAAATTATTATCTTATATTCAAATGAAAGAAGCTACTCGTGAATAAATTATGCAAAATCATTTTATAAGGTCTAGGAAATATTTCTGCAAAAAGAGAAAGGTGCATCACTAGCAGTAAGAAATAATATAGATATTTCTCGGACCCATATAGTTGCAGACTTAGGAAACCCTGTATAATACATGCTCGTTCCAGAATAATTTCTCGGTAATGAAATTATAAATTCATATATCTTAACATATTGGTATTAATCGATGTTTGATACAAGTATTCCACTATGAGTACAGTATCGTCAGAAAAGATAACGTTGGTCCGATGAAAATATTTGAAGTGGTCAAAAAATAGTATAAACTGATGCTTTCTATTGAATCTTGATTTATTACTAAGGAGGATTTTGGGGAACAAATAGTTTGGAGAGAAAAATGAAATTTTGAAAAAAAAAAAAAACTTCATATGTTTACTGAAAGTATATTAATATCACATCAATGTCATATCATTGCCTTCTTCCTTGCACTTTTTTAATAAAGCAGTGATTCCAAATATTTGGTTCCGGATTTCAAAGTATCACCGTTCAGAATACCTGAAATGTCCGAGTATTTAGAGTCCGAGTATAAATGTTCGAGTAAAATAAATTGCTCAGAGCTTGAAATTAAATACATATTACCAGAACTTGGAGCTTATACAGCACTTCTACAAACATAGTACTTAGTAATAACTCTTATAAAGACTTTATTTAAACAAAAAGAATATAATTTTTTTTATGATTATTTTAAATTTCTGTGATACAATGTTTGTCTTTCCTAACCAAGTTTTTTTATAAATCGGGATTCGGTACTATTTTGAATCATATGTAATACTCTTTCAAATTCAGTGTAAGGATTAAATTTCTTATCCAATGTATTATTATATTTACTTTAAAAATATATCTAAGCTTTTGAAATGACCCTTAGGAATTGGAGAGTGATATTCTTAGTATTATGAAATTATATATATGAGTTTATTTATCATTTAAAGAAAATTATATGATACTCATTTAAAGCTGAGATTAAAAATGGATAAGTAATTATAAGTTACAAAGCTTCATTAAGTTTAAAGTATTTAATTACTTTTTCAAAGTTACTGGAGTTTATTTCCTTTTTGAAAATTTGTTTTAATTTAATTTTTGTTACATTTTAAGAGTGAAAATCACATTCTTCGTTGTAATCATTTTTATCTTTATTCAAAACTTACTATACACTTGTAAAAAAGGATACCGAATTGTAGTTTATTCAAATTATCATTTGTCTTCATTTTGTGATACAGAGTAATGGAATTAAAATAAGCAATTTTAAAGAATGCTTTAAAAATAATGAATGCTATGATGGAAACAGGAAAAAAATCAATTACTTGTTTTTTTCCCTTAAATGTTAATATTCTTATTTTATTGAGACCTACACAAAAAGAAATCAAAGATTAGCACTAACATTATAGCTTTGGATTTGATAGTTTTGCTTTTGGGCTTATGATTATGTGCACTATAACTAGTTTTCCTGAATAAATATATTTTTTTTAATCAAAGATAATCGAACTGAATGAATCCTTTTTGTGGAAAAATAAGTTAAATGGAAACATTAACTTTCTTACAACAGAATTTAACATGGCTTTATCAGTCAATTTAAAGTATCATTTATTGAGTGCAAGTTTTTTTTACTTCCCATAACAAGCGCTTTTCATTTCCTTCCGTAGTTGAATTTCGAATCGACTTGTCGCAACTACACCAATAATGTTAAAACTCGAAAACGATTTATACATGAAATTAAAAATAAGGTGTCCTAAATTTTTAGAAACATCAAATTATAAGTCATTAATTTCATCTTAATTAAAAATATAAAAAGATGTTAATTGTTATGATATGTTTTAAGAATATAATCAACATTCTTTCAAGAAATATCTTTACCAAAATCATTTACTCTAATGCTGTTTTTTTAAATAAAAATATGTAATTTTGTTTTTCTTCTCCAACTAAAAGTCTCATATTATCAAAACAGACAATCCTTAAAATGAAGTTAAATTTGAGCATTATAGGATTGTATTCAACTGCAATAAATATAAATATCTTATCTTTCAATGGTAATTAAACATTATTGGCAAATAAAAATATACTAAATTAAAGTAATTGATTATTAGCAATGAATTCATTCAAAGATAAGCAATAATCCATAAAACTATATTGATCTTCCAGTGCTGAAAAGTTAAAAAGAGGTTATTAATTTATTTTTTGTTTCGTTGTATTATTCCCGCACTATTTGAAAACTTTCTTATGCACTGAATTACTATTAGAGGAATTTTCAATCAAAATTTGATAGAAAATTGAAAACTATTTCTTGAGTAAAAAGTAAAATAATTTGTATCAATACGTTCATACAAAAGCTGGCATATATTTTCAAAACGTAGAGTTAAATATTTTGCATCTTACGTTCACTAGTTTTCTGCGAGAAATATACTAAAGGCTATATTCAAACCACAAAAAATAGAGTTTACCTAAGCTAATTATCCTAAAACTAGTTTACATAAATTAGATCAGCCCCTGAAGTTTGCTAAATTTTCCTAGTAGAGGATATTCAAGGTATGAAATTGAAATGAAAAACTGGATGCATTTTACAATCGTTACTTACGTTTCAATTACAATATGTGACAAATAAATTTATAATGTTTGAAGTCAAAATTTTTCCTTTATTGGGATGCAATGATGAAGAAGAAAACAAGAAATATTTCGGTATATAACAATAATTTTCGTCTGAAGAAAGTAATATAATTCCAATGAAAACAAGGTTAATCTAAAATCAAACTCCGAAAACAGCCTGTTAGTAATATTTGTTGTATTATATATATATATATATACATATATATATAAGTACTTTCTCAACAATAACAAATACTCAATTTAATTTATAATAGACACTTATATGAAAAGAAAATATAAGATTTCAAAAAAATTTTATTCACCAAAAAGAGTTACAAAGTTTAAGTTCACAAAAGCATGATAGCTGAATACAGAGTCAAAGTTATAAGAGTAAACATAAATTCCTGGGCACAACAGGTGCCCAAGTAGAAATCCGTAAAATTTTAAAGTTTCACACACACACGGAATATATAAAAAGTTCGAGAGTTCGGGACACAAAAAGCTCGGACCACGAAAAAAGTTCGTCAACGAACACATCAGGAAGGAGCAAGGACACTCGAACACACAAAATCTTCGTCTTCAATCTTCGTCAAGAACACTCAAAATCTTCGTCTTCAAAAAATCTTCAACTTCAAGCCCGAAGACGGAACATCAAAACATAAAAGGGAGTCCAGCTGACACAAACGACCAGAAGGAGCCACAAGGAGGACGGCCCGGGAGAAGGAGAGGATTCCACAGGGAACGGCACTTCTCAAGAATCAGGCTTCATGTCGGTCGAAGAGGAAAACCGCTTCTCGGCAAAGCTCCTGAGGGAGGGAGAGAGGCGATGCTCCTAGGCGGGTCTGGAGGAGACCATCCATTTAACTAAAGGTCACGAAAAATACAGATGGACTAATTTTTTTCATGCTAGCTTAAGGTTTGAAAATCCACTTATTATGTAAAAGGCAAAATATCTATAAACTCTTTTTCTATACCTTATAATAGACTAATATCCATTTTCAGTTTCAGTAACCAACAATGTTTCAATTACGTTTCGCCTTTTATACTTGTCTATTCATATAGTAATATAAAATATTTTGTAAGCCGCTAAGTTCCTTTTCATCATCAGTGAAATTCTTACTACTGTGTTGTCCCTTTGTTTTGTCATTGTTCTAAAATTGATCCTGCCCAACTTTTGGAGAACTTAATTGAAAATGACCACTGATCTGCTTTAGACTTTCTATATACCTACTGTTTTATCTCCTTATGGACAAGGAACTAGTTTACAGCTTCATCTTATTGTTAAAACATTTTAGTGCAATACTTGTTGTAGTATAATTACTCAAGCGAAAAATCATCGACTTCTTTCTAATTACTTTCCTTTAGTTGTGTTTTCAATTGAAAGTCTTTTTTAAAATAAATTAATTCTTATCATTAAGACCCTCTTAATGATGCAAGTTTTTGAAGATTTCATCATCAATTTATTTTTTGTAATTTTATCAATCCATTTTTTCGTTTTTATAGCACATCTTCATTTAGAAATACATAATTCTTAAAATATTGATTAAAATATCGGTACATAATGTTATATATAAAATGGACAATAATAATTCAACTAATCTTCTTACAAGGACTTAGAGCACCACTATCAAGGTAGTACATAATATTGTTATTTTCCTTATTCAATAATATTGCAGATAAATTTTAAATAAAGCTAAATGAATATTTTACAGAACAACAAATGTGATACATAATCAAAGTTTTCAAATTATTTAGTAAATTGAATTGTAAAAAAACAAAATTAAAATGAATGGAAAATATCAGATTTCGAAGGAAAAGAAATCTGATAAATTCCTTTAATAAGAATAAATAAGACTGAATATAAAATATATACATTGAGAATTAAGAAATGTAGCGAATTGCTCTCTGATATTAAAAATTACATAATAGGAGAAAGGTTTATAAAATGTTAAGGTAGATGGAAAAATCCCTAAATCTAAATGCATAATGCAAAGCTTGAAAAACTGAAAACTGATAAATTGATAATGAAGTTGTTTCTGAATATCAATTTTTGTTGATTTCTTTTATAATAACCCCACTGTTTGAAAGTCCGACAAATCCAGATAAAAATAAATTTAAAAAATTCTACTCTTAATGATTGAAAATCTTAATTATTGAAAATCAATATTGCAGAAAATTGAAAGAATTCTCTTAAATGTCTTTATATTAATTTATTTGTTTTACTTTCAACATTTTTCTTCTCTTCTAAATTTGATCTGTATTATAAAAATATTTCATCAAGTCATATAAGGAACAACAAAAGTATATATAACTTAATTAAAGTTTAATAAATATAAGGAATCGTATTTGAAATGGGAACTTATTTGAATCAAATTTAGAAATACTTTGTAAGAAATATTGATATTTTTAACCAATTAGTGTTGCTTTAATTCTAATAATTAGTTCTATGAACTTTTAAAATTACTATTTTTTGATACACTTACGTAAGAAAATTAGATTTATTTTTGCTCCAAAAACTGGCAATTTCATTCGAAATGATAAATTTAAAGATAATTTTTCAATCTCTTAATATGCTTGAAATCAACGGAATACGGTTGATATTACATTCATTTTAAACTGAATCACTTAGTTCATTTTTGAAATTAATACTTATTGAAAAGAAATAAAATTTGGATTTTTAATGAAAATTTAATCAATTCACTCGTTTGAACTCATTTATTAATTATTTTAGAATTTAATAATCGGATATGTCCAGAGTCCCATTTAAATGGTGGTAGCCTTATTAAGAAACGAAGCTAACAATTTATATAAAATTAGACTTTTTAATTATTTTATTGAGAAAGGAATCTAACATACATTGACCATTTTAAAACTCATTTCTTGTAAAAAACACCATAAATAATCGTTTCTAATCTAGACCATACCCTTAGAGCATATTTAAATCAATAAAATTTGCACCATACATATTTTATAAAAAAATATTTTATCTTTTCTATTTATTCATATTGAAAAGCTGAAATTTTTTTCCAGATATACTGTATTTTTGTTTATAATCACTTAAATATTATAAAAAAAAATATCCAAACGGATTTACAGCAGTTTTGGTAGTATATTATAGTTAAAAGATTAATGCAACATTATCTGAATGGATATACTCCACAGAAATGAAATTAACCCATACAGTTAATTTAGTTTAAATGTGAGGAATTACTGTAAGAAGATTAATTCAGCCACAAAATAAAAATAAATTAAGCATATATATTTAAATCCTAACCATGAGATGTATTATTTGTGTTTAAATATTATATTTACTCGGAAGCTAAAAAATATTATGACATTTTGTGTGTAGACGAATATATGTAAACATCCATGTTTTTCAAGATTACTTTAGATTATTTATTTATCTTTTGTTATTATTATGCTTTAGTACTTCTGCTGCCCTTAAATATTTTATTTCTTTTAAAATATAAAATATGAAAATTATTGATATTATTTCCTTTATTCAATAAACCTGTGTAGATTTTAAATTTCATTCTGAGAAAACGAACGTTTACTGTCTCTAATCGGTGATGTTGACAAAATGAACAAATCATTTCCTTTCTCCTCCCACTCTGCGCCAATACTTTCACAAATACTAAGCAATACTCGATAGTTGTTTCACATGACTTTTTAATAATACGTTAAAAAAAACCTACCCTTTCGATTTCTTTCTCCTCCTTTTATATGCTAAACTTAATAATGTTATCTCAGATACTATACAAACTTTTTTTCATTTGTAAAACAGAGCTCTAGTTACAGTTATAAAATTCCTGCAGAATATTACACCATTAAGAAACAAGATTTAAACTTCAAAGTTGAGTTGAGTTAAATATTTACAATATTATTATATTGAAATTTTTTTTATAAACCTCAATAAGACTTACATTATTTTTAATATTCCGAAAGGAATTAAATTGTATTGAAACTGAATTAATATAAGTTTCTAAAAAAGGATTCAGCATGGTGGAGTTGCATTTTTTTCGCATTATTTTCTTCTTACCATTTAATTACCTAATTTTCTATTTATTTATTTATTTGGGAAAACTTATGTTTAAGTATATTTCTGAATCAATCTGGATTAAAAAATGAGTTCTTCAATGTTTAATATGAAGGCCTCAAATATTTAATAATGAAAGATATTTTTCTAACAATTTTTAATGAGGTGTACATCAATAAATGCATATATTTTTCTCAAAATCAGAACATTATATACAAAAGTGAGAAAATGTAATATTGTGAAAAATATGAAAAATAATAACGAAAAGAATATAAGGTATTACATTCCAAAATTTACAGATATTTTACATATACCATAGGAATTCATATTACAGTAATCTAGTAATAAATTATATCGCATTATAGGTAATCCGCAAATTCAAATTGTCACTCAATTATCTTGAATTATTATATTGAAAATTGAATTTCAGACTTCTAAGATGTGAAATATAAAGGTATTAAAAATGGGTTAATAAGTTTGAACAATGAATTCACGGCTAATACGCATAGCTCTGAAATGAAAAAAAAATGACAAACTGATTCGTTTGAAATTTTATAAAAAACATTGCGAAACTAATATTATTATTTTAGTAAATATAAAATAAAATAATAAATGTATTTAAATATACATTCCATATATATAGAAAAGTCATCGTCAAAAGATTGTAATTGAAAGAATGCTATATATTAATAGTTTTTAACATTAATTCAAGTCAAATAAGAGGAAGATGAGCTCTAAGTAAACAAGTGCATTGCCTCCTGACAATTTTCTCCCAAATATCTGGAATTTAAAGAAATATGGGGAAAGTTGTGATATTTATCTACTCATTTCTGCAAAACCATTTGATTCCGTAACAAAAACTTTCTTCTTTTGGCTATTAATTCACAACACTGATTAAATCAATTACACGCTGAATTTGTTAAGGTTCCATGGACTCCCGTTGATATAGAGGGGTTATTAGCTCAGATATGGAACAGCCTTTTTTAAATTGCTTGCCAATTTCTCACTATGTCCTTTTCCTGCACAAACTAATTGCACATATTTATTTTATCACGAAATTGCAATTAAGACATCGCAAATTTCAAGAATACTGCGTGCACACCTCAGATATTAGTATTTGTAACCACTCAGCCATTTGAAGAAGACAGTAACAACCACAGTAGCAGAAGAAAAAAAAAGAGTTTCTACCTTGCCGAACCGAACGCTGTCATGTGATTATTCCACTGCCCTACTCTTCTAGTGGACCTGTACGGATTCCCTTCTTTCCATTGACTGCCCAAACCTATTGAATTCATACTGGATGAGCAGAAAATATCTCGCAACAGAAGAAATGTAAGAGAATGAAAATTGAGCAAGAAGTGTGTGCCGTCTCGTGTCACAGTGAGACATTGGCATGGAGTTTAAGGAGGGCTGCTAAAGATGACATACTCGTCACTTCACTGAGGTTCAAAATTACAAGGCTCTTTGGAAAGAACCTCGGGTTGCATCTAAATGCGGGTTTAATATTAAATTTATGTAATTTTACATTGTACTATTTGTAGTCTTTACTTCGTGTGCATATCTACAAATGTTACATTTCATGTTATATATATACCTTTTAATCAGTGGTTGTTTTGTCATGTGTGTAATATGAACTTTTGTAAATAGGTACTTGTAAAAATTTGTTTTAGTATCCATATTAAATGCTTAATCACATCTTAAAGGGCGCAATTTGTATAGAGTATTGAATTTTTTTTTTTTTTGTTAAATCACAACTTTTTCCAATTATGGTTATTACATTTTTTGGCCAAGATTTATCGTCTATGCAGGAAAAACGCATTACATTCACATTTATGTAGTTTCAAATTTAGACGCATTTCACAGTTTTCGTTAGAATGAAAAATATATTTTAATTTTGTAATTCACTAATCTACCTTAATACATCATTATCATCAGTGTTTGTAGAAATTTAATTTTTAGTTTCTTTAATTTGATATTATATTAAAATTAATAATTTATCACTATTTGTAAATGTCCTAATTATCATATATTTTCTTAATTTCTTTAGATTTTACTTTACCAATTAATTAAATGGTGGAAGAAATCGACTGAATATTATTTTGTATTTATTTGGAAAGATCTGGAGAGTCAGGGAGATTTTGTACAAATTATGGCTTTGTGTGAAGTCAATTGAATGATTTGAAATTTTTATCTCTATTTTGACGAAATTAATCTTAATAGTCAATGAAATCTTAAAAACAAGAGAACACTAAAATAAGGAGGGAGCCATTTGATCATATTTTTATTAAAGTGAAAATAACGGATATTTAAGGACTTTTTTTCACATGTTATTCTCAAGTTACTGTATCATTATTACTAATTTTATTCATAGCAGATACTTTTTTATTATTTGAACAAATTTTTGAAATGTGAGTTATTAATATGATTACGTATGTTTAT
Source organism: Nephila pilipes (assembly GCA_019974015.1). Classification (NCBI taxonomy): domain Eukaryota; kingdom Metazoa; phylum Arthropoda; class Arachnida; order Araneae; family Nephilidae; genus Nephila; species Nephila pilipes. The sequence goes on along the minus strand of BMAW01099378.1, from coordinate 5,574 downwards.
TTTCATTTCAAAATACATGTAATTTGTAAGTTACAATAAATATTGTTTCCGCTTAAAAATACTTCATATCAATTGATAAAAAAATATTATATTTATAATTAATATTTAAATTTGGTCTAGATTTACGAACAATAAAAAAGAAACAAAAAATAATAAAATATAATTTTAAACATTTTAAATGAAAATAATGTTATTCTACTAAAATTTCCCTGGACTGAATTTTGTTGTAGTTCGTTATATAATTTTCAAAAAATGATTTTATCGTACTTTAAATTTTCTTCTCGCAAGTTCTTAATTATTTATAATATAATCTAAAATTTATATATGATTGTAAAACAAGAATGAATTTTAATGAATGTATTTGTAAATAGTCAAAATTCGTAATTTGTAAACATTCTTTTCAGATCATTTTCTAATTAGGCAATAAACTTATTAAAAACTCTTCGCATATCTTTGAACTTATTTGAACGCAACCGACCACAAATAATGTCACGAAATCTTTCTACCATTAAACATATATATATGATATGGTAGCCTTTAGCCCCACAAACACAGAATACTTGTAATATTCCGTGGAATTGGCGATTACATTCTTTGCCTGATTGTACTCGACTTTGCCAGTGAATTTTCCTCAATTAATCAGCTTAAGAAATGATGTATAATTACTGGTAACTGAATCATTCTAATTTTTACAATTCACTGTATTTTATTAATTTGTAAACGCCTCAATCAGTCTTTGGAGTTTTGCGAAATTTGAAATCATCATTACAAAATATCATCGAAAACCTTCGTAAAAACATTTTATTTAATTATGTGGGAAAGCTTATGAATGTACCTCAAATGTGTGTGAAATATGGATGCATATATTAAGAACAAAAGGTAAAATCTGTTATTCACTTTTTCCCATAACTTCTTTCTAGAGGTAAAAGTCAAATTGAATATTTAATGTTTTTAACATGACCGTTATATGTTTAATGTCTAATTACCCGTTTTTCCTTTTTCATCTTTGTATAATACGTTGCCGCTTTTTCTTGAAAAATACCAGATTCAAGTTCCTTGTGGTAATTTTCTAACTTCAATTCAAATTTTATTTTTTAACGAATTTACCCAGCTATCATTGAAATTATATTGCACTTTCCTTTCCCGAAAATATTATTATATATTGAAATGTTTATTTCTTTTCTTCTTTTTTTGATGTAATGAACCCTAGCCAATTGGATCTATGAGTTCACATGAATTTAAATTAGTTAGTTGTATTCGTGTTCAATTCATAAATTCTTTATATTTTTATATTAATTGTACTTAATTTCAATTTCAGAAAATCGATAATTATAAGCCGAAGTAATCGATGACTTTGAATGCTAACAAAGAAGAATTCCTATAAGATATTACAGTAAAATGTTTAAGAAACTTACATATCCTCATAATTTAACCTAAGAGCTCATCTATTAAATATTTATTAACGTCATATTTAGAAACAACGGGGACTACTTGCAACAGACATCGTAATTTTGAACTAAAATCAAGTATCACCTCTGCACCTGGATCGGCACCTAGGCTTGCTCCCTATCTCCACAATTTCCCCCTCAAAACGGGATTGCTTTGAATCTCGATACATTTAACATACATGATATCGACTACACCATTCAATTAGGTTACAATACAAGTAATTGAATGTTGTAAGAACAATATTATCACATTACTATTATTCACTAAAAATGTTTAATAGTTTTATTTATGGTCGAAAAGTCAAATTTAATGTAAAATAAATGCGTATTACATTTACTTAAATAATAATGAAATCATATAATTTAATAAGATTTTTTTAATGCTAGTTTTCACCGACATATTGCTTTTAATTTTTTTCATTTGTTTGAATATATAGTTTTTCATAAAGAGTCAGTATCTGATTTCTAGAAAAAAATTAATCAAATACCGCTAAACATTTAATTTTTTTGCAATCTTCTCCATTTTTTCTTGATTATTTTTTTAAAAAAAGTCTAATTAGTTATTCAAAAATGTGTGTGTATGCATAATATTTCAATTAATAATCAAAAAAAAATGCTTACAACCAATTCTACAAAATTACCAAATATTGAAGGCTTAAAATTTTTATTTATTTCATTTTGTGTGACCTTAACAATGTTTAACCCTAATTTGACTCTGATTTTGGAGAAGAGATTTGAAATCGCTTAATATAAAATACTTTTACTACAATACATTTCTTAGATTGTTCTTTTGTTAGACTTAATTAGTTTATTATAAATTAAATGCGAATTTTAAACACGATTATTATAACTTGAAATTTTTCGAATAAATTGCATAACTTATTTTTGAAGAATATTTGCTCTCCTCTATCACATAATCATAGTGACACATTAAATTTATCTTCCAAAAGAAAAGCATTTTATCTTGAAAAAAGTCTAATTAATATATTATTTGTTATTTCACAGCAAGAGAAATGCATTACACATATATAATAGTCGTAGTAGAATATTAAGATTTCAGAGTAAGAAAATATTTCAATAAGGACTAATTTTTTTATTTAAATTTACCAAGTAGCATATTCTCCACACGAAACTATATTAAAAGTATAGGGTTAGTCTAATTTTAGTAATATGTTATCAAAAAATCAGCAAAGTTCCACTCTTTTACGGGGTTTGAATGCAGCGTTTAGATACATAGGTCGCACAGAACTAATGAATGTAGGGTTGAATAATTTTTCTTCTGCAATTTAATATCATACAACCGCTTTTGTAACAACATATTGATACAAGTTATACTTCCTTTTATTCAAGAAGTAACTCTAAATTTTCAATTAATTTTGATTGAGAATTCCTCTAAAGAAATGCAGTTAGTAAACAAATTTCAATTAGAACGAAATGTTAACTACAAAGCAAATATTATGAGCATTTTAGATTAACATGTATCATCGAATCCTTTGTTGATAATCCATTATGTACTCGACTTCCATTTAGAATTGTCGCCATTTCTAAATTGCATCTGTAATGTATGTTAAAGCTTGCGCGAGATTTACATAAAACTTTCAGTTTATCTTATTTTTCAAAATTAAGTGCTTTCATAAAAAGAATTGTAGAACAATGTTAAATTGAAGGTATTAAGATTAGAAAAAAAATGATTCTAAAATAATTTCATAAAAAAAACTGTTAATTAGTTTAACAGAGAACATTAATTTCCATACTCTGCATTTTATTTTCAGGAGATATTCTTATCTGATTTTTCTTAAAAATATGGCTAACTTCTTAATTTTATTTTTAATTTTTAATTTATTTATAAATCTTTACAAAATAATATTTTCTATTTATAAAAACAAACTAATTTGAAATGTATCTACAAACAAAGAACTTCAAGATTCTATGGAATTACAAGTTTTTTTTTCATTCAGTGAAATTAGATTTTAAAGTTGGCTAATATAATCAAATTCAATTTTATATAAAATATATATTCACACAATTGGTATAAAACGTGAGGATATAATTATGTACTTATAATTATAGCACAAGGGGATAGTGATTTCGGTATTGATTTAAATGTACTGAGATTTCATTGGTGAAACATTCCAATTCAATTTAATTTCAATTTTGAGAAATTTTGGTATTTACTTTGTAGTGAATATGTTTATTCTTACTTATATTTCAGTTATAAATTTATAACAGAAAATTTACATTCAGATTTCTATACATTTCACACACACCTTATAATGTATATTTCAGAATTTCTTTATCATGTATAAAATTTTAATTAAGATAACAACTATATAGTTGATAAAGGGTGAGAGAATTAAAAACAATGTACAAATAAATTAAATGAATTTATATAATAATGAGAAAGCTACATATTTTTGTGATTCAGAAAAATACAAAGAGATAAGCTTTTTTTATCAAGCTATGTTAAAATAATGTACTAAGGTGGAATAGAATTTACATTTAAAATTCTACATGTTTTTCTGCATTGTTTTGCATGCTTTTAACTGGTTCCACTGGGATCTTCAACATTGACATTTCTTCTCTATATAACTCTTCTCTCTCTATTATAATTATACTCTCTCTCTCTCTCTCTCTTCGTATACATGTATGTATATGTATCCATATGTATAATATGTATATATATTAACAATATGGTATACTATAACCAACAATATATATGTATGTATATATATCCTTCAATATATATAATATGTATGTATATATATATATGTGCATATGTATAATATATATATATGTATAATAACATAATAATATATGTATATTATATATGTATAATAGCAACAACTAATATGTATATGTATAACAATATATAACAATATAATAACCTTCATATGTATGTAATCACATATATATGTATGTATTATATATATGTATGTAATCAGAGACTAGAGAAAGAGACAGTCACTATGTTTGAAACAGTCACGTTGTGAGGAAATAAAGGAAGTTCTCTAGAGGGACGATGCTGCGCAAAAGAAACAAATGAAACAAGGTGGACAAAATAAAGGTGTTTGGTTTTGATGAAAGTGGGGGATGCGGCAGTGTCGTCTGTTGTGAAATTCTAAAAGGTTTATACTATCCGGAAGAAAATAATAATTTAGAAGGAAATGGAAAGAAAACTGTTGTTAAATACAGTAACAAATAAATGAGTGCTATTAAACCATAAAAACTCACAAAAATTATTATTATTATACTTTAAAATCTCCTTATATAAAAATTCAATTTCTACATCAAACTGTTGTTCTTAAAATTGTTATTCATTTTATAAACATATAATATTTTGAACACAATATATATACTTCATATGTATATATGTATATATATATATATATATATATATATATATATATATATATATATATATATATATATATTATTTTATATATAATACTATGAACAAACACTTTGAAGAGTGTAATAAAATTGGTTGTCCATTTTAATGGAATAGCAGGAGCTACAGCACATTGAACTTTGCACACTCAGCTGATGTATATAGTAAGGATTCTCAAATCTGATGGTCAAATTTTCTGTTCCTTTGCGACTACTTCTTCAGTGGCTTACAAAATACCTCGCTGCAGGATTCGAGATCATTACAAGCAACTGTCAGAGTTTGTAAAACGGTCGTATCATTGGATTGAAAAGAGGCAAGTTGAACTGAAGTGGAGAATCGCTCGTCATATGGGTCGAAAACGATACGCAGATTAGAAAAGACTACCGGCAAGAATGGGTGGACAATGTAGATTTAGCTTCATTGATGTTTGTGGTGGACCTAGTGCCACAAATATGAACGACAGAGTGATTGTCAGATCACCTGTCACAGCACCTGATTCTACGTTATCAATCATCAGACGGGTGACCGCGCACGAGTACTATGACCATTCACGGACAGCTGATAAGCGAAATGTTCGCTCGTACAACCGCTGACACCTGCCACTCCCGCTTGCAAACGGTCAAGGCCAGATTATCCTGGTGCGGTCACTTTGGAATGATGCTGACTGTTGACGTGTAGTGTTTAGCTACGAATCGCGCACCAACTGTGTTCTGACGATGTCGAACGGCAATACGTAAC
>BMAW01099370.1:0-11790 GCA_019974015.1 Nephila pilipes | reverse complement strand
TTTTTTTTTTTTTTTTATATCAATTACATGAAAGGTATCATCCTCGTCAAAATTACATTTGAACTTAATGCTGCTTGGGTTTGACCTTTCCAATTTTATCCATCTCATATTAAGCCAATTGACTGTTAGTCCACTTGTTGATTTTCTTCTGTTGGTAACAGCTTCTTCCAATGGTTTTGCACATGCATAAAATTATAATTAGAAGTAACGGTTACAGTTAATATGAATTTCTTGTTTTTCAGTGTTACCAACAAATATCGAAAGAAGAAGAATTTAATTTTTATTTCAAAGTTTATGTAAAAAAATATTGATAAAAAGTGGACTTATTCACAATGGCTTCTGAAATTATTATACAATATATTCAGAAGCTATTAAAAAAAGGGCTGTCTAACCTAGAAAAAAGTAACCAACGAGTAAATCCTTTAATAACTAAGAAGATTATTATTTATTTCATCAAAATTTCCAAAAATCAGAAAATATCAAAAAATGGACTTAACCGCATTGGCTTCTGAGCGGCTCATATATCAATGAAATATCAATATATATCAATAATTGTTTATACACATAAAATTAAAATCATTTGTTTATTATGTTAATTATTTTGTAAGCTTTATAAAATTATGTGTTTCTCTAAGAAGTTATGATATATATATATCGTTAAGCTTATAATGGATACGCGTCTCACATGGGGAAGTAAGTGTTCTTGTATGATCAAAGCTTTATCAAATCTCATTTTACAATTAAAATGAACTTCATATGTAATATGAATATTTTGTTATTTTTAACCTTCAAATTAATTATTCCAAAAATAATTTTGTTCAAACTCGAGAGTTTATGGTATACTTACGTTTTATTAAGAGACAATTATATGGATATACGTAGTTTAAAATTCTGAAATATTTCAAACAAATTATTTTTATGCTTTCATATTCTAAGTGCATAATTCATTACTAATTCTTTTATTTCGTAAAAATTATGTATGCTTACAAGTTATTTTGAAACTCTCTTAAAAATTTAATATCAGCTATATAATTAATTGAACAAAGATCAAACTTCTAATAAAACAGCCCAGAAATTAGAGCAAAAAACGCAAACTTCAATTCAAAATTCAGTATTATACTCCAATGAAAAACGTCCATCTAATCATTAAATAACACATGTGAAAAAAAGTACACTTATCTGTGAAACGTTATACATTCATCAAAGTTGGAAGAAAAATTTTGAAAGTGGTATTTTAACACAAAAAAGTTTTGAATACAACTGGAAATTATTCCTTAATGAAACATTATCAAAGGATTTGAAACTCAATTGGAATGTCTTCGTTTCATTTCCCTCGTTCTTTATAAACTAATCGTTTGCAGCAATTCTTCAAGTTCAACCACTTAATTGCTTTTTTCTCTCTCTTTTAAATGGAAAGTTGTAAGGAAATGCGAAAGACATTGAAAGAGTAATCCTTGTTAATGGAAGTGTGTATTGCCTTGAGATATTTCTATTCCATTCATTAGGTTTAATTTACAAAGGATCATGAGCATGATTACTTAACAGTTGCTATTAAGAAGAGAAATAAACGTAAATAATTTCTTTCAAATTGTACGTTTTATTCTTAAGATCTTGATAAATCGAGGAACAGAAAACAAAATACACTTTTACATGAATGCATAAAATAAAAATGATTTTATAAAACTAAGTGTCTATTAATATTAAATTTGCTTTTATCTTAATGAATGTCATAAAGTAGCTATCTTGGTACTTCTTTAAACAAGTGACAAATCTATATAAATGTAATAAAAATATATATTAATTTTATTTATATTAAAGGCAAAATAATGTTTCAGTTAATTGTTGAATTATTTTGCGTTCATTTAAATTTTTAACAACTAAAATATACATCTTCAAAACAAATAGCTTACGGAAATAAGTGACTATTTAATGAATTTGCATCAACTTAATAATTTAAAACAATTTATTCAAATTAGTTTGATGACACAAATTAGTATTGAACTTCCACATATTTTAATACATAATTACTTCTTTCCAATGAAATTAGTATAAATATAAATAATATTGAAAAAAATAAGGTAATGTAAATGTCAACAGAGAAATTAAATTGTAAGAAAATATTGATGTTTTTAAGCATTTTCAAATTTAAATTTAAATTACTGCTTTTAAAATGAGGTATCTGCCTACTTTTGAAAAGAACTTTTCATGTCTGTCATGTATGATATTTTTTTTTCTTCAAAATTTCTGTGATTTTTTTTCATTCCGATGATAAGGAAGTGGAAGATGAGGTTCAGCTATTAACGGCCCATTAAATTCGAAAGGACTTGAAATTTATTACTTGTATAGAACCACATTTTCTTATGATTCTTACATGGAGATTACTGTAAAATTTCAATGTAATCTTAAGATTTCTGCATCAGGATGTGAAGAATTATATAAGCAACTTTAAAAACCAAGAAAACCGCCAATAATAACAGTTTTTGTAACTACAAAAACACATCAGAAGCTGTTAATAACTAAAGAAATTTTTCATTTGAATCTAAGTCTACATTTATGCTAGGCAATATGTGACACATTTAATGAAGTTAGCATTTTTGATCAATTTCATAATAAAGGTGCAAGCTTGTTTACAAGTAGCAATAAATAGTTCATAGAAATTTTATTACTAATTTCAATTTGAATTTTTACATGTTACTAGCAGACCGGCCACGTGTAGCTGTTGCTAAGTTATATGTTGAATTATATTGTAGTAAACTATTAAATACTGTCAAATAATTATTTAGGCAAAAAGACGAAAATGTTAAAGCCGATGTAAAATCCCAGGAGATTGAGATTTGAACCTTACGTCAAAATTTAGTGGTGATTGCTGAAACTTTTCGTGGAGTTAATATTAAGCACAAATCAATACACAATTTTGAATTTTATGTTTTATTTATCTCATATTCAAGTATAGTTTTCGATAAATGAGTAATTTACAAAATTATTAGTCGATATCATAAAACAATATTGAGGTATGTAGTTTAGATTATTTATTATTTTTAATAATTATATTGATTATTTTGAATTAAAAAAAATATTTAATTTTAAATTAATTCAAAGATAATCGGTGCACAATATTCTTAGTTAACCTTTCTTTTGCTAACACAAATAGATTCGATGGTTTTTCCACACGTGAGCATGCAAAATGTAATTGACCATAGGAAAAACATAGATTTTCCAAGTCTAAGCCACAAATTGACATCTTTTGGCCTTGAAACTTATTTATGGTCATGACGAAAGCTAAACGAATTGGAAACTGAAGCCTTTTGAAAGGTATCGTAGATTCTGATGGTATCATTGGAATGCGTGGCAACAGAACCACTTCTGTAAATTTCCAGTAAAAATGGTTGCTTCAAGAATATATCCGGTGATCCTTTTTGGTGACCAAACGTGTACCATTGCATAATCAAGGTGGATTCAAATTAAGGAGAAGAATAATATGTGAACCAATCTCCTACCGAAGATTATGTGTTGGCATTCCGGCATATCCAGAGAATTAAATAATTCAATTGGAAAATTTAAATTTTATTTAACCAAAATAATTACGCACGTACAGAAACTCACAACACAGGCAAGTGGACTGTAAAACACACACACACTGAATTTTATTTACAAAAACATGCACTTTATAAGAAACAGGCGCGCCACCTATCGATGACATCATCAAAGAAAGGCGGGGCGTTAACATTCTCCCCCTGTTGCCATGGTTACATGCAACAAATTTCACAATACATATAAGCGAACTATAAATTAAAATGCATTAATATCAATTTACACACAGAATAAAACTATACATTCACTAAAATCTTTACTAATATAAATTCACAGAAATTCAGGAAATATACAATCTTAAGTTGGCACAGGTAGTAAACACACTCGAGAGATAGCTCGCTTATATTCTCCTTTTTCAGTCCTCACTTTCACAACTCGAGCTAAATTATCATCACCTTTATAAAGCTCTAAAATCCTACCCAATGGCCATTTAAATGGAGGCATATTGTCCTCAATGAGAACTACCATATCTCCTATCCTAACGTTTTCTTTTAGAAATTGCCACTTATTGCGCTGTTGGAGTTCGTTCACATAACCTCGATGCCATTTATTCCAAATAAGCTGCACAAATCTCGTAACTCGTTGCCATCTTTTTAGGATATTCTCATTTAGATAAACTAAGTTAGGCTCACTGATTGAATTAATAGGTCTACCTATTAAAAAGTGCGCAGGTGTTAAAGCATTTAAGTCATCAATATTGGTTGATAAGGGACATAAAGGTCTAGAATTCAGGATTCCCTCTATTTGGATGCACACGGTCAAGAATTCCTCATAGGTTAAGTTAGACTTTCCCACTACTCTCTTAAGGTGGTATTTAACCGATTTTACGGCAGCCTCTCACAAACCACCAAAGGAAGGTGCTCTTGGAGGAATGAACCTCCAATCAATTCCCTCACTCGATAAGAAACCAGCAAGATTCTCATCAGGTGTTTTAACCAGTGTTAGAAGTCTCTGAATTTCTGGATTAGCTCCCATAAAGGTTGAGCCATTATCGGAATACAACTTTGCACATTTACCTCTACGGCTAAAGAATCGCTTTAACGTCGCAATAAAGGCGTCAGATGTGAGATCTGTTACAATTTCAATATGAATTGATTTAGAGACAAAACATACAAATATGCAAATATACATTTTATGCAATACACATTTTCTCTGATTGCGATATCTAATCATAAATGGGCCACAAAAATCTACACTGGAGCAATTAAAGGGATAATCTGGAACTACTCTGTCTCGGGGTAAATTACCCATTAATTGAGTTGTAGCTATTAGTTTGGTTCTGAAACAAACGACACACTCGTGCATTATTTTCCTACACAAGGACCTACCATGTAGGGGCCAGTACTTCTGTCTTACACAGTGTAGAAGGGAGGATGCCCCAAGATGAAGATTTTTCTTATGGAAATACGTAATAATTATATTCGTTAATTTATGATTACTGGGCAAGATTGCTGGATATTTGGCAACATAAGGCAAATATGAATTTCCGAGGCGTCCACCTACTCTCAATATACCATGCCTGTCTAGGAAAGGATTTAAATTTTTGATTTTACTATTTGGTAAGATAATCTTATGGTCATGGAGGTTTCGAATCTCAGCTGAAAAAATCTCTCTTTGAGCCATTCGGATCAATTTAGTTTCAGCCAGGTCTAATTCTGAGGCACTTAGAGAACCAGACAGTATCACAGATTGTTTCAAATTATTTAGAAATCTTAACACATAGCTAAAAATGCGAAGAATTTTTACATAATTATTACTCATACACAAGATATCAGATAAAAAGGACTGTTTACAATTTGCGAACACATTCACGCTATATACAGAAACTTCAGACTTCACTGCCTTGAATTCACTGGAGTACTCAAACTCGTTCAGCAGACCAGAGCTTGGCTGTACACTGAATAACTTACCCTGTTCAAGAAACGGTGGGCCTCTCCACCACAATTCTGATTCCGGAAGATCGTTAGGACGTAGTCCACGCGAAGTAAGATCAGCAGGATTTAGATTCGATGGTACGTGACTCCAATTACACTTTTCCGTCAATCTTTGAATCTTTGATACTCGATTAGCCACAAAGGTTTTGAGTTTATTTGAAGGTGTTTTTAACCACGCTAAGGCAATCGTTGAATCCGTATGAAGCACAATATCACTAATCTCCAATTTTATACAGGAACGTATTTTCTGCACAAGCTGAGCGAGAAGAACACAGGCACAGAACTCCAGTCGAGGTATTGAAATAACGCGAATAGGTGCAACACGCGACTTGCTTGCTAGAATACTCACCTTTACACGATCGGTCTGATAGAAACACTGCAAGTAAACTACAGCTCCGTAAGCCACTTCAGACGAATCTGCAAAACCCTGAAGGACGATTCTTAACCATGTATCGGTTAGAATAAATCTATTTAACTTCACCGTTTCAATACACTTAAAAGTGGTCACAAACTCCTTCCATTCTTTGGCAATTTGATCTGGTAGCACATCATCCCAATCCAATTTTTGCTGCCATAGTCTCTGTAAAAGGACCTTTGCTCTAGTTAACACTGGACCCAAGAAACCCAGAGGGTCATAAAGCCTCGCAATGACACTCAGTACTTCACGCTTAGTAAACGATGATTTACTCAAAATTGAGACTTTAAACACAAAACAGTCTTATAACGGCTTCCAACCCATGCCTAACGTTTTCACAGATAAGTCGGATACAGCTGAGAAGGAGTGCTCAACGTCGGACGACAATGAACTATTCAACAACTCAGGAGAGTTAGAAGACCACTTGTGAAGTACCATTCCGCAAGATTGCAGGGCATCTTGTAGTTCGGATTGTAGCCGACGGGCAGTCTCTATATCAGGCGCTCCACTAACGATATCGTCCATGTAGGTATCGTTCAGCAATGCTTCTGAGGCCAAAGGAAATCTAGTTTTCTCATCTTGAGCCAACTGCTGCAGGGTTCTAATAGCAAGAAAAGGAGCGTTGGTCATTCCATAAGTTACTGTTTTCAAACGATAAGTTACGATCTCTTCCTCAGGTCCAACCTTCCACAGGATACGCTGAAGGTCTCTCTGACTCGCTTCTACAAGAATCTGCCAATACATCTTTTGTATATCTGTAGTGAAGGCAAACCTGTGTCTCCGAAATCGAGTAATAGTCTCAAAGACATCTTCCACCACGTCTCCTTTCATTAATATATCATTTAGACTAATGCCTGTTGTAGTAGGGGATGAAGCATTGAATACAACTCTCAGTTTTGTAGTCAGTTTATCAGGGCGAAAAATACCATGGTGGGGTATATAGTATTGTATGGGCGGTTCATTTAATTCAACAATCCTTTCCATATGACCCAACTCCTTATACTCACTCAAAAAATCCGTATACAAAGACAAATATTCCGATTCCCTAGACAAACGTTTCCACAATGAATTAAGTTGTCTCACAGCTTTATCTTTGGAATTTCCTAAACACGACGGATCCTTACTCAACGCCATTGATACTACATATCTACCATCTCTATTTCTCTTATGGGTATTAGCAAAATGTTTCTCACATAAAGAAGCCTCCGTGTTTTCCTTACACTCTACTTCAACGCTTTCGATTTCCCAAAATTGTTTCAAGGTTTTGTTTAAGTCGTCGAGAACCAACCCACAATGAACACGATCCTCCACCACCTGATCTACAATCCCACTAACAACGTAGCCAAAGACAGTATTTTGCAACAGCAATTGCGAGTTTTCAACGTATATCTTTCCCGGTTTCAACAGCTCATAAAAGACCTCCGCTCCAATCAACATATCGATTTTGTCAGGAACACTGAACCCAGGATCAGCTAAAGACACATGCTCCGAAATATTAACATCCACACTGACCACTTTATTTGGAATAAGATCGGCAATTTTATTGACCACCAGCATCAATAACTCCTTCTCAAAGCTTTTATCTCCGTTTGCCACCGAAGTCCTTACACAATTCTTCACCACCATACTAGCATCATTAATGCATGAAACCACGGTATTTATTTTCTCCAAATTAAGATGCAACCTCTCTGCGCACGATCTAGTACACAAACAAGATTGAGAACCACTATCAAGAAGACATCTCACCTCAACCCATTGCGAGAATTTGTTTTTAACAAATGCACGAGTAGTGCTTAAAAGAACATTTTTTGCCTTTCCCTTCACAAGGCTAGTCGCTACCAATTGGGATTGCGAAACCGCTTCCGTAGTTTCCTCGCTCTGTTTTGGAATAAAAGCAGGTGCATCGAATTTCATCTGAGACGGGGGAATGCTAAAGTTTTCACGCGGGAAGTGAATCAAACTATGATGAGGCTTCGAGCAAAAACAATTTTTAACTGACCGACATTCACTCAATTTATGAGGCATAAAACAACGAAAACAAAGATTATTTCGCTTAATCACCTCCGCTCTTTCCCAGACTGAAAGTCGCCTAAATTGTGGACATTTAGAAAGGGAGTGTGATAATCGCTTACAAAGAACACAAGTTGTATCTTTAGTTTCCGACAAGAAGACCTTGGATACATTTGTATTTGTTTTCCAATTTGGAGTTCTTTGCCATTTATTTCCTACCACACGTTTTGATTCACCCACGGCATTTCTATTTACTAATTCATTCGAATTCCCACCTCTAGATGATAAATAAATGTCACACTCTCGTCCAAGCTGCTTAGGTTTGAAAAAGCCTTCACCCTCTTTAATTCCAATATGCTTCTTTAATTCATGATCTAGAGTTTCAAAAAGTCTATCCGAAACTATAAGATCACACAGAGATTTAAAATCTGTTTAATTTTAAAGCCATTACTATTCACAAAAATTAAACTACACAAACAGCTAAACAGAAAACCCAACTTCACATTCAAATTTCGAACCCAAGTAAACCAAAATCACTGACAAACGCAACCATTAAACAAGGAATAATTCAAAGGCAGACAACACAATACACTGCAATATTAATAACAACAAATTCACACTAAAACTCTACACATAAACCAATTAATGACAAGTAAAACCTACGACAACACAATACAAATAATTAACAAACATGAATCCGCCCACACACTCAAACGCAATTCACATACCTCAAATCTTTCATAGTAAAATTCAACACACTTAAATCCACAGGTCACCGACCTTTCTCTCCGATCGTTCGGACCAAAATAATTACTTTGATTTTCATCCACAGCAGTGTCGATTGATTTAAAAGACACCAGATCACTTGGCAACAAATGTTGTATGTGGGAGTTAATTTCGTCAACATCAACAATTTTAGCTGCCAAAATAGCCCAATTACTTAGCCAGTTATGATCCAAGTGATTATTTATGTCCGGGAAGATACTCTAAATAAATTCAATTTTTCTGTCTAAACAACAGTGCAAAAATAGTCTGGCAATTTAATGCAGTGTGTATTTGGTTGCAGTTCTATTCTACCGTTTCCAATATCTAGCAATTGTTCGGAAAACATTTGTGCCGATGGATTATTTTGCAATTGTACTCGCATGTATTATTAAGTATTTCAACACTTCGCCATAAGAACGATTCTTTTAAACATGCGTTATTCTCATCGGTGAAAGCAGAGTGTGGAATGACTGGAAAGGTCTGTCGGAAATCACCAGAAAGTAGTAGGACAGCACCACCGATATGTTTATCGTTGCCGTCCAAATCTTGAACAGTTCTGTACAATGATTCGAGTGAATGTTTGTAAGCCATTGAGCACTCATCCCTGTTTATGATAGAGCTATTCCGGTATTCTTTTTAACGTTACATAATGCGTTTGATTTGTTATGAATGTCTAATGTCAGCTTTAATGCTGAATGTGCTGTTCGCCCACCATCTTGCAAAGTGGCGGCAATGCCTGACGATGCAACTGCCAATACGAATTTCTGTTGCAACCTTATCTTGGCAAGAATTAATGATATTAAAAAGGTCTTACAGGTTCCACCTGGTGCGTCCAGGAAAAAATTCGGCCTTGTTCAGCATCAACAGTCATCAGAATTCGATGATAAATATTTCTTTGTTCAGCTGTCAGTAATGGCTCACTGTTCCCGATAATTGTAGATAAATTACCACGGTCATATTGTTTTTCTCGTTGTAAATCACTGTTAACTATGTCGGTGGCCAAGTGATTAGATGATGGCATACCAAAATTTTTAAGGGATAAATTTGAAATTAAAATACATAAATCTTCGATCAACACTAATACTTCCTTGTACATCTCTGGCGTGGGATCTATGTTTGTACATTGGTTGGTTTGTCTAATTCGGTGCAATATGTCTTCAGTCATATTTTCGTTCACTTTCATTCACTTTTTCGTGATTTTACTGCTGCGTCTGGAAGGAGAATTCACAATCAAATAATATACAGACTCCTAACAAAGAAGACCTATTACGCTTGGTTTTTAGAGGTGTGTCTCCCTCTCAAAGTATTTCACAAAGGAATCAATTTGTCGGGAACACACCTAAACATATTATGGACACACCTAAAATGGTGGTGAGCTCTGTTAACTGATGAATCGAGATTCAAGATATAGAGAAATTATCTACTAGTCATCATTTAGAAACGTATCAGGCCTCCTAAGTAAGAAAAGTCTACCAAATTGGTGATACAGGAATACTTCTCTGAGGGGCATCATGATGGATAGACATGCATAAGTGCATATCTTTATTGTGGAAAGTATCACCACTCAACACCATGGTGATGAAGTTCTCGAAGCCTATGAAAGGTTTCTTCGGGATGCTCCGGGACCAGACTTCATTTATTTGAACAATAATGAGAGGTGATACAGTATTTACATTGTTGATGACTTTATTGAAAAGGAAGATATCCTGTGTATGGGCTTCCCCGCGAAGTGTTTGGATCTCAGATCTTTAGAACATGATTGTGTTGGTCTACTAAGAGCATTTGCAACACATTCCCGTTCCCACGACTTTTCAAAAGCCGCGACTTTAGAGAGATAAATCTGACTTATTGTAACAAGCGTTTCTAGGTACTCTTATTTTGAGTATGATGGCTCGCAGAGAGAAGAATTTAACTTATTGTGGCAAACCGTTCTACACACAGTTATTAAGAATGTGACGGATCATTGTGAGGTATGTGTAATATTGCACGCTAGCCTCACTCCATATCAAATGAACATTTCCTGATACATAATGTATCATGATTTGATAGT
Source organism: Nephila pilipes (assembly GCA_019974015.1). Lineage (NCBI taxonomy): Eukaryota > Metazoa > Arthropoda > Arachnida > Araneae > Nephilidae > Nephila > Nephila pilipes. Next base: position 1,025 of record BMAW01099370.1, on the reverse strand, counting down.
TCTTCGTATATCCTTAATCCATATCTTAACCAACATTTCAACTATTTTCTATGTTATTATAATGCTATAGGCCTTCGCCCATTTGCATTTCTTTGTGCCAAATTTTGTTGGAATAAACCAAAATTCTTTCTGTTATATATTATAGCACTAAATTAGATGTTCTAACACTGGCATAATTATTAAATTTTTGAAGGAATTGCAGGAAAATTGGAAACATTCCTAATAAATGACTTTTTGAAAACATTGGAATGATATTGAAATGACGTGAAAAATGTATCTGCCATCGGCAAAAAAAGTTGTTTCTGAATATGGTAATCATACACAAGAAGATAACTGAAATATTTAATAATTAGTAAGAAATAATTGTTGAATTTATAAAATACATATAAAGGTGGTGCTTTCTCTTGTTTTCGTAAGGAGAAAAATATCCCGAGTCTCATGTTATTTATTTAAAATATCCTCTAATTAGTTAACAACGTAGGATCTATCAAATATTTTCAGTCCGATAGCAATTCGTAAAACTATTTTTTATATTACTGGTTTAAGAGAAAGGCAATTTTAAAATTCTTAATCATTAGTTACAGACTCCAATTTATGTAAAATAATGGCTTTGCCAAAGTATTTTAGTAAAATAATATAAAAAGTGATTAAAGAAACTATATATTAATTGACTTAACTTCAGACTATCCTATCAGTTAACAAAAATAATCGAGCTGGAATTTATTATCATAAGTACTATCATATGTAAATCAGAATTCTTAAAATTTTCCTCTTCTGTCGATAGTAAATAAAACAACTGTAATTTTTCCAATGCAAATGTATACCAAATACTTTAAATTTGAAATTTTTTTATATACATTTATACACTTTTTACATTAATTTTTCTACGTGCTTTTAACATACTTTACATATCTGGAAATATACACAACATTAACAAATAAAATCAATACTTTTAAGCCCATCACATAAGTAATACACAATAATTGTAGGTTTATAGTTTAATAATTAATAACATAAAATTTATT
>BMAW01099361.1:0-12101 GCA_019974015.1 Nephila pilipes | reverse complement strand
TGGTGGCCTTCGTTCAGTTGCAGTATTGCTCATTGACAACATTTTTGCAAGATTTTTATTCATCAACATAACACCTTTTGTTAATCACTGCCTTTTAGGGTGATACAATCAGTTCAACTTTCCAAATCTTTTTCTTTTTCTATGAAATCTTTTGGTATGGTAAATAGCCGATCAAACAGCTTTCCTGAATCCATCGACTCGTTGCTGTTTTGTTCCATCGCAAACAATCACTTGGCGCTGTAGGAAAAACCTTTTCGTATCAATTTTCATGAAGGATAGTACCACACTTCCATTTGATATCTTATCATCTCAGCAATCAGGGCTTCACTTCTGATCTTTCGGTATATTTTGTCACTTCACTCACATTTTCCAGTTAACGGCTTCTCTGCCAGGCGTTCCGCGTCGTTGTATCAGTACGACCACGTTTTAAACTCAGCAGACCACCGACAAATCATTCGTTGCTTTTGATGGACAAAGTCCGGGTATTTTCAATCCATTGTTTCTTGCGGTGTTTTACCATTAAAACAATGTTTATCAGAACGAGACTCGGTTTTCCATTTTTAAACAAACTGTTGACTTACTCAACCTCGATATCAGCTGTTTCTGGTCCGATCGACTTAAAATTTTGACACGTTTCAAGCAAAGGTTAGTACTCTAGAAAGGTCTGGTTACTGGTTTACTACGAGCGCCATCTCTGGATTAGTCTCGGGAGTTATTGATCCATGTGTTATATATGAAGGCATCAAAAGTTATTTTTCTGCATTTTTGATTATTTCAGTCCCTCTCCATAAAAGCTTTTGATCACTGGAGGCAAGGATTCCGACGGCTTGCAAAACAAATGGTGTCTGAAGGACGTTTACCAGATGCAGATTTAATTTTCTTTCTCACTCTCGACGAAATTAATGACTTATTAGAAACGAGGTCACCCAGCATTATCTCGAGGTAAGTTTTGCTAAATCGTTAAATTCTGCTGGATATTAATTAAAATACTTTGTTTTTATATCTGTGATTATTATTGTCATCTTACGTTACTAATAAAATAAACCTGTTTGAATTTTCAATTATTTAATCTTAGAAATCTTAGGATGAGGGTAGGACAAGAAAAAAAAGGAACAGTTTTATTACAATTGAAGTTCTGAAACCATACTAGTAGAAAAATTGCTACTTTTAATGCTTAACTATTTATTTATACAGCTTATGTGTCCTTCACTCCAAAAAAATATTGAAACCCTAATAATATACACTGCTCCATTGCTTACGATTTTTGATATTTGACAAGAATATTATGATATTTAATGAATATTTTAATTCTCTCTTTTGGATGGAGGGAGAAAGCTTTTAGAAAAGAGACAACATATTATTTGTCTATTGGGTCTTTGTTTAGAAATCTGGAAATATCAAAGTTTTTATCTGTAAGTTAATTTTCAGAACGACACTCTTTGTGAAAAAAAAAAAATTAAACACCATAAGGAGAGCATTAACTTTCATTGAAACTGAACAATCATAAGACATTGATGCATTAATAATAAAATGATTGAAATTTTATTCCGTATACAATGAAACAAGAAAGGCCGCTGTATATTTAATGTTACAATCACTCACTGGTGAAACCACCCGTCTTCAACACTTGCTTTTGTACGGTTAGGTGAAGAATTATAATGAGTCCTAATTTCCTCATCTTATGGATTTTTCCAGTCATTACTCAAAGATTATTCAAGGGTTCATTTCATTTGTTTTGGTGCTTGATTCTAGCAGTCTTCATCCCATACATATTCAAATGTGTGGCTAAAGGATACATTATCCAACTGTTAATAAAGGATAAAACTGATCAAGGAAAAGTTAAAACAACACTCGAGTAATGAAGAAATGGGCTATCTACTTGGGCATTTTTTAGCATATTATTTTCGAATTTGGCTCGAGGGCGACATATCATGAAAGCTTACGTCTATGGTCATAAGATGTTATTAATATATCGTTGAGCTTTTGTTGCACGCAGGATTATTGGAAGTAATTTGCTGTAAATAGAAGATAAAACTTCATAACATTACACCAAGAGAGATAACTGTACTAGCATGTCTCTTTAAAATAAAGTTTTCTTGAGAATGCTCGTCCGAACTCCTCCACACACGGATGTGATAGTCATTTGCTTCTAAATTAAAACTAGATACATCACTTGAGTTTATGTGATACCGTTCAGGTGCATACCATAGTGATCATCAGTGACTCTACTTCAGACTGCGTTTTCATTGTTAGAGTTTAAAGGATGAATTATTAAAAGCCTACGTGAGAGTTAAGCTCTGTAAAATGATAAAAAATACTTTAAGAGTGATATCAAAGAAACTACAATCTATTACTCAATATGACCAGTTTATTTCCCATATACTAATTATTTGAACTTGCAATAAGTATTCTGATTACATATAAGATCTTAAAGAGTGTGTTTATTTAAATTGAATTATTAATAATTTCCCCAGAGAAGGGTGATCTTGAGATTTATCTCTGAGCAGGTATGGTTTGTAAAAGTCCAACAAAGGGACCTGATCAAATTTCTTTTCCGGTAGGGTTCTGAACTGTAACTTTATATATTCCATTTGAAAATTTGCTGTTAACTTACCTATATCGTATATAATTAAAGGCACAAAAATACTAAAAATGTGGATTATTTTTTTGCAAAACTCTTAAATTTATTTTCATATATTTTCATATTATTGTATCAAATCGAAATTAAGGGCTGTGTGTTGAAATGCAAGGCATTTATTGTGTTTATTTGGGTTATCCGTAATTTCAGTTTCATTTGGAACTCTTTTTGAGATTTGAAACATTGTACTGATAAATTGCTTTTATCAAGAAGGCGATGATTTAATTCAGTTAAATGAGAAGTGAAATCTATAAAAAATACTAAACCAGCAAGTTAGTAAGCATCAATGGTACAAATGCTTTTTTAATTATCAAACGGTTTAATTTCATTTCGTACATCATATAATCTTTTTAATACTAGGCCTTGACTGAGTATCATATTTCTGTAAACTGTTAGATACTGATATACTCCGAGTCCAAAATTTTCAGAAATTACTGATATCAGTGTTGATTCAATTCTCAAGTCTTTATGAAATTTATGGTCTAGACGACAATTTCCATAACCAGATTTCTTTTTGAAGCTTTTCCCCATAAACTTGCTATGTGTATTTCATCAAACGAGAGTTTTTGACAAGTGGCATTATCTTCTATTAATTTTACAAGACTTCTTTTCTTGCCTGCCTTAACTGGGGCACCAACCGTAGCTACACCAAATATGAAGGAAAGAGACAACAAAAATCTAGTTAACGTTTTTTTTTCACTCCTTCATATCAATCTCTTGATGTTACCATATCTTTTTATAGTACTAAAGAAAACATTTCTTCAGTCGCTTTATATTCGTCATCATTCACCAAATTGAGCATCCATCGTCAGAGATTAAAAATTTAAACTACTGGCTTTACTTTTCAAATTCTTTTCAATAATTTCTCAAATTCGTCCATTCTCCAGGCAACATTTTTACGTAACGAACTGAATTTAGAAATATCTCCTTTCTTAATGGGGGAAATTGTATCCCCCTACCACACTTTCTCTCTTCATCACTTATTAAACGCACCAGCAGGAAATTATATCGGTTTTTTGATGATTAAATTTGCGTCTGTATAACTAATCTTTACATTAGATTCGCCTTTACGGCATCATTGTTTGAAAAAATAAGTCTTTGCATGGGTAATTGGGCTGATTTCAGTACCACTCTTTTATTTTTGTAGCGAATAGTTTGAAAGCATGCTTTTGAGCTCAACGCCTTTTCAAATTATACTCAACTTCATTTTTAAATGTTCTAATTAAGCATGTGTATTGATAAGGAACCACAACATTCGCCAATGGTCTGTCATTTCCCATCTTGTATCGACACACGGGTGCTTCCACAAAAAGTGGCGAATAATTTAGAAGCAATTAATGAACAAATACTAACCACACCATTTGTCTTCTTACTACCCTGTTAGATGATCTGATATGAAATATTCAGCTTTCATAGAACAAACAAAGAAAAAAAAATAAAAAGAAAAAGTTCATGTTTTGCTTTGGGTTTGTGCTGTTATTCTGTGACTATTAAGCTTTAAGATAAAAATTTGATTTTTAATTTAAAAAATTGTTATTTTATTTTAACAATTACTCGTCGATTTTAAACCCTTGAATTAAGTATATCGTTGCTGAAACAGATGGTAGTAAAACAAATACAAAAATTACAGACGAACATCAATATTTCCACGAAAAGATGGAATTTTGTTGCGTCATAAAGTGTAGTACAATCTACTTGGTGTATAATCATGTGATTAGTTTATCAAAGCTGTACAACATAATATAAAGCGTTACTATGAACAGTATAAACACTGTGATACAAATCAAATTCAAATGACTCTCACCTCTTGCTACGAAGGTGAGCGAAGAAAATAAAAAATACCAGCGTAACTAAACATACGAGGTGTGGCTATTAAATAAGGAGACCGACGTTGCTACAGAAAAAGTACGTATGTGCTGAAACGCCAGCGGCAGACATCTGTTTAACGTGACGACTTCTCTTTCGAATACGGTAACTTTCGTATCTGTAAACAAATTCGAATAGTCGTAGATTTTGTTCGCAATAGAGTCATTTTTTGTTTTATCAGAAAAAGAATAAGTGAGAACTGTTTTGAAATTTCTCATAAAACGTGAAAAACCTGCTACTGAAACTTACAATTTATTGAAAGAAATGTATGATAATGAATATGTATCGCGTGCATGTGTTTTGAATGGTTTAAGATTTTTCAAGATTGCTGAGAAGATGTTGAAGATAATTCACCCGCGGATCGTCCTTCCACAACGAAAATGATTGACAATATCGAAAAAATCGGCAATCTGGTTCGATTTGACCGTCGTTTAAGAATTCGTGCGATTGCTGAGACTGTAGGAATTGACAAAGAATCCGTACTGCAAATTGTTCCCCCAAGACAATGCGCCTGCTCATTCCACATTTTTTGTCAAGAAGGTTCTAGCCAGTTGCATCATCCCAGTGTTTGACCATCTTCCTTATTCGCCGGATCTTGCACCATCCTACTTTTACTTCCTAAGATGAAATCTGTATTAAAAGGAATAATATTTGAGTCCTTTGATGCTGTGAAAGAGAAAGTGGCACGTGCCCTGAAAGAGCTTCCAGCACTGTTTCGAATAATGGAAGATTTGCATGGGGCGTTGTAAGAATAGAATAGGGGTGTATATTGAAGGTGATTTTAAGTATATATGTATAAAATAAAAAATGTTTTACTGCGTCAGTATCGTTATTTAATAATCCCACCTCTAAGTGCGGTCAGGATAACTTTCATTTGTTAGAAATTGGCTGGTAACTGGAAACTCGTGTCACACTATAGTTCAGGGCTCTACCGTTAAATTCATTGGTTTTTCCGGCTCCTCCACAGGTTTTAATAGACAAGATTTATTCGACACCAATTACACGATAATCACTTCGGAAACTGCTTTTCTGAGCAGCATGAAGATGTTGAAGGTCCCGAGAGAACGGTAAAACTGGAAATAAATATTAAGTTATCAATGTTTTATGATAGTTGCTTTAAGACTTTTGGCATTGCATTGGTGCTTTGTTGTACAGAATTATACGCCTCTAACTGATAGATTTTCACAATATCTCTACATTTCTTACAATATTTTTCATTGTTTAAACTTAATCTATTGCGATGACAAAGAAAATTTACATTCGTCTAAAACATCATAACTTTTTCATAAATTTATTCTACATTTTGTCTTGTCTGTGTAATCATTTATTAACAATTGTATTTGGGAAAACAGTTCATTTGGGTGTGTACATTTAAAATTCAGTTTTGAAAGAAAAAAAACTATTTCGGGAACCATATATTGTATTTTAACGAGCAACTTTATAAATTTATTTATTTGTAAATCATTGAATTGTACCTTACAGAAAAAAAATCGAAACTAAGTTGAAGTAAAATTACTCATTCGACTAAATATGGTACCTTTGATGTCTTATGCTTTTTAATGACTTGATAAAAGATTAATCATTTGTAGTATTTTTTAGTATCTATACTATAATTTCAGCATGCATAAAAGTTTTTTAACTCATACTTCCCGGACTTTATTCATATTTCCATTTATTTAAAGCTCGTTCAGTGTATAATTATTATACGTAAAAATAATCTATATATAATAATATTAATTCTTTTCAGGGCAAATTATCGCAAAAAGTTATATCCAGCACTTGATAAATTTAAATTTCCAGAAATTATGAAAGGGACTCCAAGACCAGTAAATATGATTTTATTTATTTCTACTTTATTAACTTTATTTCAATATCGATAATCCAGTTTTTAATTCTAGCAAATACATTTATTTCTTACACGTATAGATAAACGACGAAGAAGAATCTGCGGACAAGTATGAATTTATTGCGGATTTAACCATGAAAGGTAACTTACGAGAAACTTTTTCCATGAACTATTTTGAAAACGTATTTTAAAATAAATTCCTGCTGATTGCTCGAAATATAGATATTAAAACGCATGCAGCTATGCCAGGTCTCCACATCCGTTTCTAAAATCAGTTTCTATTTCATTTTTTGTGCATCGAAAATTCACTACTCTTGCTTAAGGGTACATGTGGTGAATAAAATTTCCAAAAACAGTTAAAAAATATTGATAAAAACATTAAAAAAATAATTTTACATCTTAGTCAAAGGACTATATTGAAATAAGTTTTAGGTACAAAGGGTTCAAGGAGACTGCTACTGAAGAAAACTAAGCTACTGACTTAAAATGCAATTTCTGTAGACCATTATGCTCGTAATGCTTAAATGAAATAGTGATAACATAGATTTTATTTCACACATACATACTTTGGAAATTTATTTCTTTGCTTAAAAATCTACCGAAACTGTTAGATATTTTGACATTCAATCAAACGAATTGTTTAAAAAAATGGAATTGCCTTTTAAAAATAAAATCTTTTTTTTAAAAAAGAAATATTGGTTTTGCTTAAGTGTGCATTTCACACACGGGGCACCTGAATGATCTTTTTCCTTACCCATGAGATTTATTGACTCTGGTAAATATGGGTTATTCACGCCAGCGATCCTTCTCTATTTTCGACCCTCGTTCTTCTCAGCCAATTACTATTTATTTCCTATTGTTTTTCAAACGTCCAAATCATAGTAATGCCTTGTGAAAGTTTTCTCCTAATTAGTTTATAAATTCTTAATTAGTATTTTAATGTAAACTAATTAAAGAATTTTGGACTCAAGTATTTCATATCCATTTACTTCCAATCAACTAGGAGAAATCTGACATTTAAAAGTTCAAATGTGTGTGAGTGCGTTTACCTTAATTAAATCATTGGTTTTGAATTTAATGATTCACATTTAAAAATTTTATGTGATTTATAATTAATTTGAATTATTACTTAGATTATTAATTTAGAAACACAATTAAGAAAAAACCTTGCTACTCAAATTACTCAACAATACGACTCCAAAATAAATAGATGATATAAAATAGTAATTTTATGTATAAAATGTTTTTTTTTAATCTTGTTGAAATTATCGTAGGTATACCTGTAAGCCAAGGTGTCACCAAAGGTTACGCAAGAGTGGCTATGACTTTAGAAGAAGCCGCATACTTAAAGGTTAGTAAGAACTATTTTATAAATATTAAAGTTTAACAATAATGTACATCTTTGTATGTTAGATAAATGTTTGAAAAGTTGATTCATAGATTATGTTTTACGAATGGATTCTAGTTATTTTTAATGATCATACGGAAATAAAAAAATTTACAGCTGGGAACCATTTATAAAGCAGAATTCTAGGTCTAAATTCTTAGGCTTAGATAAATTATTTTATTGAAGCTTAAAGCATAAACGAATAATCTTGTCAATATAGTTTAACTTTTTTAAAGCGAATAATTTTGTCATTATTACAGCAAAACATTTTGTTTAATCGTACTGATTAGAGCAAATGAAGTTCTATTTGTTCGTTTATTTTCCTTTTTTCCTGTTTATTATTTCTGTTCTACACGAAGGTTCGCTTCCCACATCTAATTCAAATTAAGAGGTCTGTTGCCAATAGCCCTCGTGTTGCTTTTAAATGGGGTGTTAATAATCAATCAATCAATCTATTATCTATCAATCAACCCACTGTCAGTTTTGAAGCATCTGAGCTGCTACCTCACTATCTGTATGCTCGCCTCTCCTAACTGAGACTTTAAGACCCGCTAAATTTAATATGGGCATCAACTCCTCTATACTTTAATAAAAAATAAATAAATATATGTGTGTAATATTTGTTATTTAATATAGCCGCTACTTAATTCATCTGTTATTGAAAACTCAAGAAAGCAACGGTAGCACGGTGGTTAAGATGCAAATTTGTAGTCGTCAATGTACGAGTTCAATAATGGATGGAGTCTCTCTATCGTTCTTGAGGTCTCCGTGCTTTAAAATGCGGCTGTTAAATGGAACTTCCTCATATATAACAGGCCAATTGAAAAGTCCCCGGCCTACCATAGTAAAACACATTTTTTTGGCAAAATTGGTTTTTTTATCCAACATAATTCCCTTCGAGGGTGATACACTGATTATAGCAAACCTCCAACTTTTAGATACCATTTTTGTAGTACGATTTGTCCTTTGCTTCAAAATAGGCCTCAGTTTCGGCGATCACCTCTTCATTGGACGAAAATTTCTTCCCAACGAGCATTCTTTTGAGATCTGAGAATAGGATATAGTCGCTGGGGGCCAGATCTGGAGAATACGGTGGATGAGGAAGCAATTCGAAGCCCAATTCAAATTCATGGATTTTTGCCATCGTTTTCACTGACTTGTGACACGGTGCATTGTCTTGGTGAAGCAGCACTTTCTTTTTCTTCAAATGCGGCCGGTTTTCGGCAATTTCGTCCTTTAAACGGTCCAATAACGATATGTAATAGTCGCTGTTGATGGTCCTACCTTTTTCAAGGTAGTCAATGAAAATTATTCCATGCGCATCCCAAAATACAGACGCCATAACCTTGCCAGCCGACTGTTGCGTTTTCCCACGCTTTGGAGCGAGTTCATCGTGTGCAGTCCACTCGGACGGCTGTCGATTGGACTTCGGAGTGAAATGATGGAGCCATGTTTCATCCATTGTCACATATCGACGCAAAAACTCGGGTTTATTACGCTTGATCATCTTCAAACACTGCTCCGAATCATCAATTCGTCGTTGTTTTTGGTCAAAAGTGAGCTCGCGCGGCACCCACTTTGCACAGAGCTTTCTCATACCCAAATATTCGTGAATGATATGATGTACACGTTCAGTTGATATCTTTAGAAAGTCTGCTATTTCATTCAATTTCAATTTACAGTCATTCAAAATCATTTTGTGGGTTTTTTTAATGTTTTCGTCTGTAACAACCTCTTTTGGGCGTCCACTGCGTTCACTGTCTTCGGTGCTCATTTCCCCACGTCTAAACTTAGCATACCAATCCTTGAAGGTTGATTTTCCAGGGGCAGTGTCCGGAAACTCAGCATCAAGCCAAGTTTTTGCTTTAACTGTATTTTTTTCTTCAAAGAGCAATATTTTATCAACACGCGAAATTCTTTTTTATCCATTTTTTTCACAATAACAAAAGTTGCTTCACTCAAAATGCGATAATTCACAAACTAATGATCCGACAGCTGTCGAATTTATACACACATCTTTTGAGGGTTAGGGCTAACTAAAAAAGATATGGATTTAATTTTAGTAGCTCCATCTATGTGTCAGGCCGGGGACTTTTCAATTTACCTGTTATATATATATATATATATATATATATATATATATAATGATTTACCTTTAATTTATATTAGTTTCTCATAGTAATTAATTAATTTCCTAATTTTTTCCTAGTCTCTCATTCAAAAATAAAACGTTAATTCTTATTTCCTGATACTATTCATTTTAAACTTAACTTATGCAATCACGCGTTCTTAAAAATTCACAGATAATGCAATTCTCATGGCTTTAAACATGTAGGGATGATCCCTTCGAGAATTTCTGTCTGCAGCTGAATTCCCTGGGTAACCCTCCACTCATCACACTGGACCTGTTATGAAAATCTCTATTATAAAAATCAAAGCAAGAGAAAATTCTCTCTCTTCTGCTCTTTTGTATTGTTTATCAAACGGCAGAGTTGTATCTCCAGCCGTGTGAATATGATCTCTCTCTCTCTCTCTCTCTCTCTGTCAGACACCATAAAATGTACAATAGTTAAATTTGAACTTGGCGTCGACCTGGTTTTTAATTACATAAATAATAATTTTAAAGGAAAGGCATAGCACCTCTCTCTCTTTCTCTCTCTCTCTCTCTCTCTCTCACACATATATATAAAAAATATTAATTCTAGTATCATCAATTTCTCTTGACGTGTCAGAAATTAAAAATCTTCATGTAGCTCCCAGAATGAGATTAATTCGAACCAAATATATATTCCAAGAATATTAATTTACTTAAGATTAACAAACTTGATAAGTACCGAGTATTTAAATTTTTCAAAATCTAACTAATCAACATAATTCTATTGTTTTGACAGTTTTAGAAGTCTAAAAAGAGCTAACTGGAGTGCTGATCAGCCTAGAAAATTAAAACACACTCTTAATAAAATAATGACAATAATAGTTTTCAAAATACTTTCAATTCATACTTCAAAAGCGTAATAAATCATCAGTATGATGTCGAACTTGTCATTATATTGTAGTTCCAAATTGCGAGAAGTTTTGTTTGAATTTAGTGTACCTTTGAAAAGAGCAGAGATATGCAATCAGAGGTGTTCTATAAATAAACATTAATTAATATACAACCAAAACCTCTAACATTCGGCAAGGTCCATGCAAGAAGTTTTCGATTAAAGTGAGGCCTTAATTTATTTGCTTACTAAACATTTGTTTAGTTGCCAGGATTAACTGCTTCTTTAGAAGTATTAGAAATTCACACATATTTTACACACAATACTATGATTCATTATAAAAACTGCTCACAGGCAAACTTAAAGTTTTCACTTAACTGTTATAAAGACATTTAGGTTTTTTTTTTCAATGCTTGAAATCTTCAAAATCTTATGAAAAGTTCATTATACTGACTCTATTTTTTATGGTGTTCTCCCCATTTTATATTTCTTAGATTCCTTATTTTTTCCAAGTTCCTCGCCAAGATTTCAATAATTTTGAGAAATTTTAAGTCTTACATTTCTAATTAATTGAAATAAATTAGACTTGGCATAACTATACACATGAATTCTTTTCTCATAAAGTGTTTGAATATTGAAGAAAAATATTTATCAGTAAATATTTATTGTATTCTATATTTTTGTATGCATTCTAAATAAATGATACATGCAATCGTTCGAATACTTAAAAAATTTAATGTTCAAGTTCCATTGACTCAAATGATATATATATATATCTTAATTATTTTTTCTTTTAAAATTTTTTTTTGTTTACATTTTTGCCATTTTTTTCCTCCACAGCCAGGAGAAATTTTGATAACTTATAGTACTGACATTGGTTGGAGTCCTTATTTTCCAATTATATCTGGAGTAGTTACTGAACTTGGCGGACTCATATCTCACGGTAAGCGTTAATGAAAATCCCTAAATCAGTTGCAAAAAAAAGGTTATGAACCACTGGTGAGTTATAACTTAAAACAAGGTTACTGGCATAAAATTCCAATATTTATTGAATGAAAAATAATTGCAAGTGTAACTCACAATCAAAAATGTAACTAATGATGTCAATTCCATATATATTTATTTCAATTGATAAATGAAAAAGTTTGAGAAATATACATAGCTTATAAATTTATTTCAGGAATTATAATCCATTGCAAAAAAAAAGGCGAATAAGAAACTAATAAACTTGTGTAATATGTATATATATATATATATATATATATAACACATCAATCAATGGCTCCCGAGACTAACCCAGAGATGGCGCTCGTAGTAAACCAGTAATCAGGTCTTTCTAGAGTGCGAACCTTTGCTTGAAACGTGTCAAAATTTTAAGTC
>BMAW01099356.1:0-24870 GCA_019974015.1 Nephila pilipes | reverse complement strand
GTTCAAAACTACGAAGTCCGTCGCCAATGACCTTCGTGTTGCGTCTAATGCTATGTTAATAAATACTAATTCTATCTAAATGCAGTTTTTATCATAAAAAAAGTTTGGACTCGCTTATTTAGTAGGGAATTGTATTCCCACCATATGTTTTCTGTTCACCGAACAGAATTGCATCATTTCGGGGATCCCGGAATCCATCATTTTGGGTTGAAACGAGAGTGATTTGGCACAATTTTAAGCTAAATATTACTAGTGCGTGTTTATTTTTTTCCCTAGAGCAATATAGGTTTTTCAAAGAGAAGTAAAAAAATATTTTAATGAATGTTTAAAAATGAGTTTCCACTTATTAAGACAGCAATTAAAATGACCTTTCTTTGGTTAATTGTATAATCTGCAATAGTGCATTTTCTATTGTGAGTGTTGGACAAAGTTTAATAACAAAGTATATGGATACTAATACAAAAAAAAAGTCTAGAAACGGCTTCAATGTCCAAGTTAACTAAATATTTTAAACTGATAATTTTGTATGAAATGAAAAAAGAAAAAAAAAAAAAGCAATTAGCACAGTTATAGATTATCATCAAATACCATATCATATGTTTTATGGAGATTTTTTATTTGTGTATTAAGTTTTTAAACCCAATATTTCTATAAATTTTTTAATTGATTCTTCATTTCATCGTTCATTTTAGTTGATAACTTTAAATATGTGCTACTGTACATAAGATATGTGTTTTATATATCTTTTGAAAATTTTTAATTACGTATTTTATTTTATTTTCACGAAAAGTGATTTACAATGGTTTACAATTGCTTCTAGGGTAAGTTAGTTAATTAATTATTCTAAGTATATAATTCTCTTTAAGAAACATTGAAATCTTTATTTGCATTTTCTGAAAAATTGTGATTTAAATTTTTTTATTACGAAAAATCTCATTTCTTAAAAAGTATTTCATGTATTGAAATGAAATTTTACCACAATGTTCAGTAAATTTCTAGGAATGTTGCGAATTTCAAACACATCTTTTAAGTATATAACTTATTATTTTGGAGCTATTTTTTATATTTCAAAAAGTGATATATTTGTAAAATTATGTTGTGTTCATAAGTTTTGGAATAACTCAGTAAGTTTAAGAGATAACTGCAATTTTCCCGCATCACAACACAGATATATATATATATATATATATATATATATACACAATTTTGTATAAACCATTGTAACTAAAAAATATTGTGTTTCACAAATATTTCTTTTTTTAAATAAACAAACTGTTCCAAAGATAAGTATTAAGGTACTTTAAAGACGCTTTTGTTTAAGCATTTAATAAAATATTAATATTATTTTCTTATGTATCTGATATTTTTAACATTTGTAACAATTAAAATTATTGCTTATATACGATTCTTTGCATTTTTTTGTAAATTGCATAAACACTTTGATAACAATTATATTTATTTGAGAACAAGTGAACTCTGATTTATTTTATTCATGAAATACAAATTTTGAATAAATTGATTTTTTTGCTAACGTATTTGTTTTAAGATATGCATATTATATTGAAATTTAAACTACCAAAAATTAGACCTGATTTGTTATAATCGAATTTTTGATCTAATAAACACATATAGCTGTTTTTAGGTACAATTTGTAAGATGGACTATGATTAGTAGAGGAAAATTATTTTTACATATTGTGAATATTTTGGACTGTACTAAGACATATATTTTAGTCCCTTTACGGTTTGAGAAGCAAATCGTAAGCAATTTTGAGTTGAGGTTGATATTGAATATAAAAAGCTCCTCAGCTATTCAAAAATAGGGTGTTTTACTTTGAAACCAGCACACACACAGCACAAATAGAGTGCATTTTGAAATTATATGATCCGCTTCGGTCATGTTATTTAAATTGGAAAAAAAAACCCATCACCCTTTCTATAAATCAAAACATACACTCTGCTTTCTCTACAGCCAGACATTATTTTTCTATAAAACTACCCAAGAAATGAAATATGATAACATTTGAGCTACAATTTATTTTATTGCAATATAGTACGAGATATGAGGATTCATTCGTATCATTAATACTAAAGAATAAACTAGCAATTCTGTATAGTTATAATCCTGGGATTAAGGATACATTTCTAAAATTTAAAATTGCTTACAAAATTTGTTATGAATTCTTTGAGGAAATGTCTGTCAACTTCACTGAACTAAAGTGTTTTAAGTGTACTGTTTTGAAAGACAAAATTAAAAGGGTTAAATTTTCTCTCGTTGCCAATTTTGTAATAACTGATATGTAAGATGAAGTTATCGATGGCAATTTTCTGTTATAAGATATAATACGAAGATGTATTTAAAGTTTGAAAACACTAAAGAAACGGAAAGGTGAAAATTAAAATGTGGTTCGAGGATGGTTAGGAATATTTTGACATTTTGAAGAATATATATCCAATTAAAATTTAAAATTATTTATTGAATGGGAAGTATATTGCCGTGGCACAAATATGGATGTAGATGGGGTATTTCGCTTAGAGCAGAGGTATTCAACCTTTTGCATTTTGAGGAAGGAACCCTTTGTGCTTACCAACACCTTCAAGGAACCCCTTGATTAAACAGCAGAAAAAATGGGATATCAAAGCTCTTTATCCTAATCAAATGTACAAAATTATCATTGCATTTCCATTTTAACATATTAGAAACGTCTTAGTAAGATTAGTGAATGGTAAGCTGGCTAATGTTCTTTTTTATTGGGGGAGTTTCTAAAATATAACCTATGAATAACAAGCAAAAGCAACAATTTTTTTTGAATATAACAAATTAATGAAAAGAAATTTTTTAATTACTTGGCCATGATAGTTTTTTATTGCAAAGTATTTTTACGTCTGGAATAATTTCTGAAATCTGCAACTTAATGCCTTCTTCAGCATCCAATCTGTTTCGGAATTGTGTTTTTGTCGCAGCGTACAAAGAGAATGATTTTTCGCATATATAGGTAGAAACATATGTTATTAGATGTTTCACAATTCTTTCGGCAATTTCATGATATTCTTTTCTAATGTCAAACATAATATACATAATACCGACTTAACTAAATTTTAATTTCAATTGAGTGTATATCAATTTGATATATCAATCAAATTGATATACACTCAATTATTTCTTTTGTTGGGAGTTCGAAGGTTTTCTTTTTTTATTGAGTTTTAGTTTTTTTTATTAACGTCGCACTAGAAGCAACACGAGGGCTATTGGTGACGGACCTCGTAATTTTGAACTTCGGTCAAGTGACGAGGACGATACCTGAGCTGGCACCCCTCTCTCCTAATTTCCACACCACACCAACTTCTTTTATTGAGAGTTCAGTGGATTCACAGTCTTGGGAAGGATTTTGGATTCAAGATATTTTCTCATTTTGAACAGGATTCAAGAAATGTTTTTTGCAGATTTGATAAATGTTTGACCAAACTAATTTTTACATTTTTATCGGAATCAGCGTTACCGTCCACTAAATATATTATGCAAGTTACCAAAGCATTTAATATTATCTTTCAAAATAAATTCTGCACAAAATTTTAATTTTAAAACAGTGCCGCCAATTTTACTTCATACCTTGAAAACAATGAATAAGTGTGTGATTCTTTATCTGAGCCAAAAAACGCAGACTTATATGTGACCCAATGCTTCTCGATTAATGTATTAGAAACACGTGACCTTTACGAAATTTAAGATTTTTTTTCCCTTAAATTATTTATTTATATTTATTTTTACAAGCAAACTGCTTTTGAGGATTGAATCTTCTATCAAAATTAAAATTTTAATAAAATTCTGGTGCTTTGATTAAACAAATAATGCTTGATAGCAAATACTAATCATTACTCTTTTTTCAAAACATGCAAACAATGTTATATTTTCTTAGTCTCTTATTCAACAATGAATATAGGTTGCTTTTTCCCGGTTAAAATCGTAATATTAAAATAAAAAAAAAAAAGGTTTTAAAAATGACAGAAAAAAAGAATTTTTCTATTGTTTGTTGCAAACAAATATTTTCAACTATTAACCCACCAATTTTTTTCAAGCTATATTTTTTATTCTTCATTTGTTGAAACACTTCGATTGAAACTCAATAGATCGAGCAAACACCTTCCAAGATCTGATGTAAATAATATGAACTCCATTTCTGCCTGCTTACAGCCTGCCATACAAGATTCCCCCAAGGCAACGAAATCGCTTATCAAAGAGTCGGATCGAGTCGTAAAATGCCCAACCCTAGTGAGGGTTGTAGACCACCCGCGACTCAAGAGGGGGAAGGAACAGTAGCTTCTTGCATTTTCGAAGAGTTTGTGAATGGAAAGCGAAAACTTTTAGCGACCTTTAGATGTGCTTAAGTAGATCGCTTTCGGAATAGCTTTACACAAAAAAGTAAAACGCTTGGAGGGTTAATATTCTTTCAAAAACTTTAGCAGTGTTGCAGAGCAGGCTAATTGGTCTATAACTCTGCGAGAATCTGTGATTTTGTTGAGGTTTGGAAAGCATTATCACACTTGCATTTTTCTAGCAACTGGAAAAGTAGTTATTAATTAAACAATTGTTGCACATTTCAGTGAGGTGGGTTAAAGCATTTAGTGGGAGGAGTTTAAGGGCGTAATTGGGAATGTTATCTGGTCCTGATTTTTTTTGTTTGGAAGTTTTTTAATTATTTTAATAATTTCATTTGGATTGGTGAGCGGTAGTGGTGTGTGTAAATTTTGTTCGTTGAGGAAATTCTGGACTAAGTTTTCCACTCGTTCAATTGTATGATCATCATAAGGTTCGCAGTTTTCAGTGAAGGTGTCTTCCAGGATTTTTTTGAAGACTTCTGCCTTCTCATCGTCTGAGTAAACAATGCCTTGTTGTCTATGGAGTGGAGGAATATCAATTGGTTTTCTAGAAAAATTTCTCTGCATACTATACAGTGAGTTATATTCCGGGTTTAAATTTTCTAAGCAGGTTGTTCCATGATTTATTTTTATGGTTTTTTTTATTAGGTCTTTGATTAGCCTTTGTAGGGCGTCGTTCATTTCTCTTTTGAAGATAGTTCTCTTGTCGATTGGTACCTTGAATGAAATCTATTTTTGGTTTTGATAAGGTCTCTAATATTAGAGGGAGCCTGAAATGTGGGATATTTATAATTTTAGCTACAATTGCTGCAGAGATCACTTGAGTGATAATGCTGTTAAAGTTGTGGATGGCTTCTTCAATATTGTAAGCATTTTTTTGGGATTTCCTTCCATGTTTTGAAAAATATCTTCTTGAAATTTGATCCAGTTTGTAGATTTCGTGGTTCTGAGAATGGAGGAGAGGGAAGAGAGGGAGTTGTTGAGGAGAAGATCAATGATTATCGAGTTATTATTAAGTTCATTAATAGAATCAATATTGTCAAGAACAAGATTTTTTGCTAGGAAAAAAGCTGCAGTTTGCTAGCAAAACATTTTTTTGAAAATGAAAATTAAATATGATATAAAATTTATACAACGTGTTTTTAATAGTAACATTTTTACACACAAATAAAATATTTTAAAAAAATATGTAACCCCTTTTGAACAACATATTTCACTTGTATTATTTATTTTTTAATTTATTTAACATTTTTTTTTTTTTTATCTTTAGTTAGTCTTAAAAGCTTTCTATCAATAGTGCAGTTTCTCCATCAAAAACGCGCAGTTAGTTTTGTTCACACAATGATACTACTCAAATGATTCATTCAGATAGTAGCGCCCCTACATTTGAAGCAATAAAGTTGTGATTTGATATGTGAAAAAAATTTCTTAAAGTTTTTATTTTGATCTAATCATACGGAATTATCAAATAAGAAAAAAATGTTCGAAGACGTAAGAAGTATGCTAAAACTTTGAATGAATCTTCAAATATGACAACTGTATATTAAAAAATATTTTTTAAAATTAAAAGTACATATTATAACAAAGCGTGTGTTATACCACTTTTTTTCTTTTTTGAAGTCTTTCCCAGTGTTAATGACTTCGTCTTTGATTTTTTTTAATCATTCCTCTAACAATAACGAAACGCGCTTCGTGAATGGGCACGAATAACCTTTAATGAAAGAATATGTGCGGAAATAATTTCTTTTGAAAGTGGGGATATATACTGAGTATCAAAGTTGTAATATAATGTTAGAGCTCTTTTTTTCTTGAACGATTTTGATGAGGAGATAACATTATTAGTTGGGAAACTTTTCTTGCTACCAAGAAATAAAAAAATATATCAAAACAATTATGAGAAATACATACTAATTTAGATACTAAGAAACAATAGGTGCATCATTTTTCATTTTTATATTTTATTGGTCAGAAAAGTTTCGTTGCATATTTTTTACATCAAACTTAAAAATTATCAAATCAGAATGAGTGTTATTTGAACCCTAAATAATATCCAGCTTAAATTTCACTGAATAAAGCAAAACCAAAATAATTTTTATGCAGTTAGTTTTTTTGAATTTGTATTTTGTTGTAAGAGAATGAATAGCATAGTGGAACCAGTGTTTATATGTGTATATATATATATATATATATATATATATATATATATATGAATTAAAATAACAAAACAAGCGTCACAATAGTATTCATATTTTTTGGTTGTTTTTTTTCTGTCCGAGAGATATAGTACAATATTCATGAATAGCTTATGGTATATTTTAGATAATAATAACATTAAATGCAGTGAAAATATTCAAATATATATCTTTCTTTGCGTATATCAGCTCTCCGAAATAATAGCAGCACATTGAAGAGCAAAGAGTAGGTATAAATTTATTAGTAAAAAAATAATTCATATACTCAGTTCATAAGTCAACATCCACAATTCCCCTCGCAATCATTTTCCACAAATTTGGAAAACCGCAATCATTTTTTCAATAATAAAACCCGGTAAAAATGCACATCTTCTTGATAGTTACAGACTAATTTTTTTTCTATCAACTTTACTCAAATTCACAGAATCTATCAGCCTTGAAAGGCTTAACAAATTGATCATTGAAAGTAACTTAATTAACACTAATCAATATGGTTTCACTAAAAAATTATTTACACTTCACACTCTTCTTAAACTCAACGAAACAATCACCTCTACTTTCATCATAAACATTCCACCGGAGCAGTCTTTTTTGATATAACAAAAGCCTTCGACAGTGACTGGCTGGAAGGTCTTAAGCTTATACTCATTGAAGACCAATCCCCTCCCCCCACTAATTCAACTTTTACATTCAATATTGCAAAAACAGATTTTTCCAGGTCAGAATTAATGACACTCTTTCTATCCCCAGTAAAATTAATGTGGGAGTATATGAAGGAAGTTCTTAATTGGGCCTTTCCTTTATAAGTATTACGTTAATGACATACCAAACTACAATCTTACTTGTCTTCACATGTACCCAGACGACACGGCAATCCTTGCAAATTTCCGAAACCCTAAAACAGTCACTTATGCTCTTAATGAACACTTAAACATCCTTAAAAATTACTACGACATATGGAAAATTAAAGTTAATGTTGATGAACTAAATGGCGTCCTTTTTACAAAGAAAAAATGTAATCCCCCCTCCAATTTTTTACGAAAAAACTATTTCTTGGGAAACTTCGGCAATATAGCAATCGACAAACACCTGACCTGGAGAAATCATATCCTTAATACACGAAAAAAATTTAGACGATTATCACATAAAGTTTACCCACTCATGAATAGGAAATCAAAAATGAACATCAATAGCAAATTACTCACCTACATCGCCATCATGCGCCTAGTACTAAGCTAAGCTTGCCTTATTTGGGCATACTGTGCAAAAACAAACTTAAAATTTCTTGAAAATTCCCAGAGCTCAACTATTAGGATGATTGCAATAGTATCCATGTATATAAAAAAAAAGTCTGAAATTTATAAAGCTCTCCAAATAACTTCCTTTAAAAAACATGTACAAATTCTATCCAGTAACTTTTTTAACTCTCTTGAAAACACAGAAATTATAAATATTAGCAACTTAGAAAATTATATTTCCCCATTTATAAAAAGACCCAGGCAGATCCTCTCTAACAGCCATAATCCACCTTAACTATGACTTAATAGGTTGACAGGCTTTACTGGAGCTCCTGAGCCAACGACTCTAAATCTCCATATCAGAGCAGTTTGGGATGCTTGACTTTGGCTTTTTCCAGCCCAGAATTGCATAAAAGATATTTTGGATGGCTTTATAGTGTAAAATTAATTTATCAGAGTGATTTAAAATTTAAATGGATGAAAAAATTAAGTGAAAGAGAGTTTTGAAAGTATTGGATTTAACCTTTTTTCCCCCCCTTTTCGGAGAAAGGGTAGATGAAGGTGAGGGGGTGAGAGCAGTTTACCAATGGGGTTGCTGCTTATATGTTAGTGTGTGTTTTCAGAGTGAGAAGATATCCTGGTTTGTATGAAAGTTGTGATTGGTCGGCTTGGTGTGGGGCGATGTGAGGTGGGTGATCCAGAATGGGAATATTTTTATTTTAAAAGATTTTGGGAAATTAGAGTGAATTTAATAAGAATCGAGTAAAACATTTTTGGGTCTTCTAATAGCTGGGTCAGGGTCATAGTTTGAGATGTTTGTAAGTGTGTTGTTATTTATGTTCATGAGATTATTAAAGAAGTTAAAGGATGTTTTTTGTATGAACTTTTTAACTGTTGGGAAGTTAATTGAGTTATAAATGTCTGTATTTCTCATGAACCATCCAGCATTTACAATTTGTCTAATAATGTTATTTTGTGCTTTTTCAAGTTTATTAAGGTGTGTGTTTGCAGCAAAAACCCAAACAGCACAACTGTAGGTGAGAAAAGGTCTGAGAATCAGAGCATAACTATGACTTAACTTTTTAATCAATACCTAATTTATATTATTATTCCATGAATATTCCTTTTTTCTTTTTCTTTGGTGGTTCACGTTGGATTCAAAGGGCGCCAAGAGCACTCTTCTAGCCCAAATCTTTCAATATAAAAGTTACTTTATGAAAAAAAATGGAGCTTTCCTTCTTCGTTGTAGTTTCTAAAATATGGTGCAAAAAAATTGAAAACTTTCGGTGAGTAGATATGCTGTTTTCGATGCAAAAGTTTTCATAATAACCAGCGTCACCAGTGACACCTGGTGGTCGAAGTTGATGTTTCTTCAGGCGCCTAGAGTGCGAACAGATCCCAAAGCACGAATCCTGTGTATTGTTTTGATACATTCTTTATGGATGGAGTTATCAGTAAAAATATATACTCACATGGAGATTAATAGCTTATGGTTCAAAAATAGGTTGACAGTAAAAATCTATCAACCTATTTTTGGCGGTGGAATCCAAGAAAAGTTCAAATAGAAGATTAAGTTGTTGCCTGATGAAAATCTGAGATGCAGGATTTCCATTGTCTGAGAGGTGATACTACTGATATTGCTATTAGCTGTCCTTTTTGTGAGTAAATGGGTAAAAAATATTGAGGGTGTTGTAAAATAAAACTAATATTAGAGAAAAAATAAAATTATATATTTTATATAAATAATTTTAAAAAATAATAAAAAATTAAAATGATTCATCTTCGGATGGTAAAAAAAAACTTTAAATAAAAAAAAACGATATAACTTCGTTGGTAAAAAAGAAATTATAAGAACTATAAAACAATTCTCTTCAAACGAGGGGAAAAAATAATGTTTTTGCCTCTTTTTTCCTAACTACTTCCATTTTCTTTATTTGTATTCCTCATCTGACTATACAATAAACAAAGTAACTAATATACATTAAACTAAGAAAATACTCTAGCGCGTCGTAAACTGCTAGTGGATTTTCTTAATTTCCTGCTGTAAAAAGTGAAACCAGAGTAAAATTCTTGCCCAAGCTAACACTCGAATTATCATATGACCGCTGCTGCTGTGCAATTGATAATGTTGAAATGAATTAATCTTAGTTCAAAAAGAATAATGGAAAAAATAACGTTGACATCTACGGGCGCGGAACGCTCTACTAGTAACGCAAAAAGTAGGTTTAAAAAGACAGACATAAGAATACTGACGTGCGTCAGCGAGTCCTCTCTTTTGCTCAAATTAATTGCAACGTGACAGATTTAGATGTTAATATATATATGAGTATAAAGTGTAATAATTAAAAAGTGGTGCTGTAATGATCACTTAACATAAGAGTTTTTATGATTGGAATTTTATTTGCTGCGTTGCTTATATTAAACGTCATGGTAAAAGAACGAAAATTTCTACAAGGCCTTTAAGTTGTTCTATTGCTTGAATTAAACTATTAACTGGATTATAGTTTATGCTTTGATTATTATAAATGTGAGGAGTATTTTTACGTATTTTTGAAATTTCAATGGTAGGCAGCGTCATCTGTGGTGTTGTAGCAACTGCTTGTGAGATCGTAAAGTTTTCTCTGATGGTTTTATTAGGTGTGGAATTGTTTTTGTTAATTGATCCTTTAGGAGGCTGGGAGAAAGTTTGTTTCCTTAATATGAAGCGGAGTGTCCTTTAGTGTTACAATTTATGCAAGTAATTTTTTCGATTTTGTTTTTAATTTGGCAGTCGCGGGTGGTTGTGCACCGGAGCATTTGATGCATCGTGGAATCAATCATATGACAGTTTTGTGCACTGTGATTGAATTTGTCACAGTTGTAACATTGAGTGATTGTATTATTTTTGTAATTATCTATTGTAATTGACATGTAACAGATTTTATTAAGATCGAAGATTTTTTTGATTAGTTTCATTCCTTGGTGAAGGAACCATGTAGACCGGTAGCAGGAGCTTCGTACGCCTGTTAGTCAACTGATTTACTTTTGTTGGATTAAAACCGAGTTCTTCATGTATATCATTAACGTCTATATTTCTTGGTAATCCTTTTATGACAATTTTCAAAGCACGTGTAATTTTAGATTCAATGACATAGAATTCATAAGGTTTGGTATTCAGAGCATTGTTAAGCGATCGGTATTCTTCAAAGTTATTTGATATATTCGCCTGAAAGACGAGTACGTAGGGTGGGAATTTCAGTTGTTAGTTCTTTAAGGTGTTGTCTGTAATTTTGACTAATTATCAGCATAATTGGTGGTGGGGAGAATTCTTAGTTTTGTTAGAATTATTTTAAGAGTTCTGTTGAAATGCATTATCATTATCAAGATTTTGGTTATTTTCAGTTGCAGCTAATTTTTGGTATTTATTTTGAATGGGGATTTTGGTTTGAGAGTTAGTTGTGAAATTTAATTTACGAACAGTTCTTCTAGGGGGTGTCTTAAAACCACCAGAGTCGGTATCATTGCTATTAGAAGAGTTTATGCTTGGGGAGGGGTGCGGGGTGTGATGAACAAGGCAGCCAGCAGTATCCTAAGGTGCTTGAAAAACGCACTCACCCTCGAGCCGTATCAATTCTTTATCTTGCATCCTGATAACACACAGGTAACCTTTATAATCTGGATGTTCATAGTCCTTGTGAATGAAAAGAAATGAGCCAGTCTAGATCCGAATCTTTCTTTAAGCTCAATTAAATTTCGGATCTGTAATTCGACTTTTTGTTTTCTTTTACAGGGTGAGTTCGTGTCGTCAGATTTTGCGGATATGGAAGAGATGGTGGATCTTGAGTCTTCATTGAAATCCATTTCATTTTGCTGATCATTGTTCGTTTCCATTGTCGGTATCCGTTAGTGTCAGAGGAGAAAGATAAAAAGTTTCGGAAATAACACTGAAGAGTGCTGTTGTTCTGAAGTTGTAATCCAAAATCAATGGATAACTAGCGCCATCTGGATTAGTCTTTGAATGTGTAAGATAACTATTGCATCGAAATAGTCTTTGAATGTGATAGATCTGGTGAAACGAAATATGCTATCGTCTCATTCGGTGTCAGACATCCGAATCCCAATCAAACAATGGACCAATCCTTATGTCCTATAAAAACATATTGCTAGACTCAGATATTACTATGAAAATAACGTCAGTGCCACCGATTTTATTATTCAGACAGAATTAACCATTTCCTATACAGAAAGTACCATAATTTGTAGTGATAAACAGTATCCTGATAACTAACATTTTTTTTTTACTATTCTTACAACCTCATAAGGTTGTGATTTCGTTAATTGTAAAGTTTGATTTTTATTAAATCTGTGGGTTATTTAGTTTTTATATATCATTGGAATAAAAATAGTGGTATTAAATCAAACATATTTTCTGAAATCCTTTTTTTCTTCGTTTCGGCAAAGGGCAGTTTTTTAAGCGTCGATTGTTGTTTTCTTTTTTTTTTTCTTGAGGGTGTAGAGTTTGACTGTTCTTTTTAGCTGAGCTTCATTTCATTCAAGTTCTTCAAATTCCTTTTTATTTTTACTGGTAGCCGGAGGAAAAAAACGATACATTTATGAAGCACAACCATAATCCGCGATTCCAGGGGATACGAAAAATTGTAAGACGTATCACTTCTAAAATATAGTTACAGTACTTTAAACAAAGTGAATTACTCTTCATCACATTTCAATTCAATGTGAGAATGTTCATCTCTGATAAGTTTAGCATCCATCTACACGACGAATTCTTTGTTGAAACTATACTTTGAAAGCTGCGTCCATCAAAAAATTTGAATTATCAGAAAATATTTCTCAAGTTTATCCGTAAAAAACCATTATTTGGAAATTTTTAGCATAATACTAATTTATAAAATTTATTCTACTAAAACTACCTGAAGTTCATAAATGAACTATGCACAAGTTTAAGTTTACAAATTGTTATAGAGAGGCTATAGTAATTGATAGCACTTCTTTTCGCGAGTTTTATCACGTTTAATATAATACACTCAATAAAAACAAATAACTAGACTCAGTAGTTATTAATAAACACAATAACTTACCTTCACAAGAAAATTATACCTCCTAATCGGACGAAATTCTGAAATTACACTCGAAAATAAAAAGCTTCTCTTAACCTCCGTGATGCGTCCCAGGTTTGTGGTTTTTCATGTAAAAGTAATATCAAAATCCTCGAAGCTCTACTCTAAATAAAAAAGGATCTTAATGGGTTATGTGGTTTAATAGTTGCAGATAAATTATTTTATATCTTGGATTTCAAAACGAAAGAATATATAGGGGTTAGAAAAGGTAACACATGGCTTTCGCCAACGGAATTACGTCGTCAATGCGACTTATTTTTTTTCATCGCGTGGTAAATCATTGTCTGAAATCCGCACTCAAAAAATACGCAGCGAAACTAATGTAACGAAAGTCTTAAAACAGGCGAAAAGAATGACTCATTCCGCAGAAACACATATAAAAATATAAAGCTACAGAAAATTTGTTTTGTCTGTGGAGGGAAAGGAGAATCTTTTCATTTCGCGCAGAGCTGTCCGAAGCCCTTTGAAAAAAATGAAAAAGAAATGAGTAATCATTTTGTAACACCCGGTTTATTTCTGCACCAAAAAGTATCCCGCCCAATAAACTGGAAATTCATTTGATATTCTCATAGACGGGAAAAAATATAATTTCGAAAATATTCAGGAAGTGAGTTAATAATCATAAATAAATAAAAAAAAAAAACTTTTCCCTGCAAAAACAAAAACTAGTAATATACGAGTAAAAAGTTGTTTTGGAAATGAAATATTTGCTGAGACCGCAGCAATTTCTTTTGCTTTGAAGGAAGATTGTAAACCAGTCGAAATCGAAACTGTAATTTGTGATCATCTAGAAATGGATGGAATTTTTCCACCAGACTGTTTCAATAGTCTTGGGTTAAATAATTTGGCAAATACCCAAAATGAGCAAATTAATTCTTTTTCTAAGGGAATCGAAAATAAACTACTATTTTGTTGAGCGGTATTTGAAAATGAATTGCTTGATTTGACACATTGTTGACTAATGTTTACGAAACCAGGTTAAGCACCTAATAGAGATATATAGGCCTGTTAAAGAACATAAAAACACTGATTTACGTTTAAATATTGTGTTAAAAGATGACATTCCGGTATCTCAGAGATCACGTCGAATGCCATTTGCAGAACAAAAAATTGTGGATAAACATATAGATGAGTGGCTAGAAAAGGGAATAATTAAACCTTCGCGTTCCGATTGCGCTGCACCAATACATTTACCCCCCAAAAAGGGACGTAACATATATATTATACGTGCATTTTAAGAATCTAAAGAAAAAAAAGTAGTGAAAAAAGTCTTCTCTACCTTAGACTTAAAAAATGGTTTTTTCCGGGTACCAGTTGAGGAAAAATGCACAAAATATTTAGCATTCACATATCATGTGGGTTTATATGAATTTCTTAAAGCGCCATTTGGTTTATCTATTAGTCCTAGCGTTTTCTTAAGATTTATATATAATGTATTTAGAGATTTAATAAGAGATAATACTGTTAGAATATAGATGGACAGTTTTAACATTCCTTCTAGTAATGACAAACAGGGTTTAGAAAAACTTGAGGGCGTTTTAAAAGTAGCTTCAGAATATGGTTTGGAAAATAATTTTAAAAAATGCCTAAAAGGAAAAATTGAATTTTTGGGTTATGTTATTGGAGAAGATGCAATTCGCCCTTCTTCATTTAAAATTCGTGCAGTCCAAAATTTCCCTCAACCAAAGAATATTAAGCAAATGCAAAGCTTCCTAGGTCTCACAGTATATTTCAGAGAGTTTGTACCAGGTTATTCGAAAATAACAAAACCACTGAGTGACATGCTTCGAAATGGTGCAGAATTTGAATTTAGACCGAGACATTTGATATCCTAAAAGAACGTTTATGTCAAAGTCCTGTACTTCACATTTTTCAGCAGGGTAAACCTCTTGAGCTACATACGGTTGCTAGTAGTCCCCGTTTTGGAGCAAATTGTAACGCTCTGTCAATGGACAGCTACATCCCATACACTACATGAGTAAAAAGACATCACCACAACAAGAAAAGTTGTAAAGGTATGACCTTGAAGTGCTTCCAATAGTGGAAGCCTTGAAAAAATTTCGAAGCTCTTTCTTAGGAACCACAGTCAGAATAGTCACAGACTGTGATGCTTTCCACAAGACAATACAGAAAAAAAAAAGATCTGACTCCAAAGATAGATAGGCGTGCCTTACTGCTTGAAGAATTTAAGTATGAAGTCATCCACAGATCCAATCAACAGATGAGACATG
Source organism: Nephila pilipes (assembly GCA_019974015.1). Taxonomy (NCBI): domain Eukaryota; kingdom Metazoa; phylum Arthropoda; class Arachnida; order Araneae; family Nephilidae; genus Nephila; species Nephila pilipes. Next base: position 9,716 of record BMAW01099356.1, on the reverse strand, counting down.
TAGACTCATTGAACAAGAACGCTGTATGCATGGTTACTCGCTCCCAGAATAAAACAACTAAGAAGTTCGCAACCGCGCAAGAAGCTGAAGAGAATCTTCACTCACTGAAACTGATCGAAAAGAGACTTAGAGAAGATTACTTTATTAAAAAAAAGTCTTATATTTGCAAAATGGTGGATGTGAAGTCATCGTTGTGCCAGAAGCTAAGGAACTAGAAATTATTAGAGGAGTTCACAATAACGGACACTTTGGAGCACAAAAGACCAAAAATTTGGTTAAAAAAAATTTACACATCTCAGGCGTTAAAAAGAAAATAGAGAAAAATCATCTCAAATTTCATCGAGTGCATTCTTTCTAACAGGAAAAGAGGCAAAGGAGATGGTCTTTTAAATCCAATTCCAAAGCACAATATTACCCTCAGCACCTATCATTTAGACTTTATAGGTCCACTACCATCTACGAACAAACGATATAAGCACAGTTCTACAGTTGTAAATGCATTTACCAAATTCGTTTGGTTCTACCCTGTCAAAGCAACATCTGCGACAGAAGCACTACAAAAACTAAAAGTACAACTATCAGTCTTTGGAAATCCTTCTAGAATCATTTCTGACAAACTGTCTACCTTCACTGCTAAAGATTTTGAAGACTACTGTAAAGATGAAGGTATTCAATATATATTACACAAATTACAACAGGTGTGTCAAGATCTAACGGCCAAATCGGGCGGAGGCATAGAACTATCATCCCAGTACTTGCGAAATTGTCAATCAATGATCTTGAGAAGTGGTTCAAGTTTGTTCCTGACGTCCAAAGAATCATCAACAGCACCGTCAACAGATCCACTAAATTCACTCCTTTGGAGTTGATGATTAGCATCAAGATGCGAAACAAGAGTGATATGAAAGCTAAAGAAATATTTGATGACGAATATATGAATACGATCATTCAAGAGAAAGAGACTCTTCGGGAAGAGGCAAAGGGAAAAATCTTTATATTACAAATTGAAAACCGACACCAGTATAACAAACATCGTCACACTACTCCAGTCTACAAAATAAATGACTTCGTAGCAATTAAAAGAACTCAACTTGGCGGAGGTCTCAAACTCAAACCCAAATTTTTAGGACCATGCAGAGTGGTTAAGAAGAAGTTTTAGGACCGTTGTGAAGTTGAAAAAGTGGGATACCACGAAGGTCCTGCAACAACTTCTACTGCAGCTGACAACATGAAGCCCTGGTCATATTTAGTTACTACCTGAACTGAGGAAACGTACCAACTTTATTTAGCATAAACATGTTCTGTAATGTATTTTGTTCAGTTTTTGTTTTGTTTCTTTCTCTCTCTTTCTTTGTCTTTTTAGTGTTCGGAGATCCTCACATGTCGATGGCCGAGCGCTGTGGGAAATACCAACGTCACCAACAGATTTCGCAGCGGCATATATAGTTAGATGTTACAGAGTCGGCAGAGAGAGATGCTCTGAGGTTCGCAAGCAAGGACATCAACTGACCTTCATCTCCCGCGAAGGAGATGCTTCGTAAATGTCCATAATGACCACTAGAAGGCGATCAGGATCAAGGATTATCTTATGCATTGGTGTGAAAAATGACATAATGAATCTTCAACACGGAATATTTTTTTCTGTTCTACAATCATCAATACATAAATCATCCAAACTAAACCTGTAATCTTCATCTACGTATCTAACGTGAATAAACGGACATTGTCGCTTCAAATGGCGTGAATGTTAAAATTTCTAAACCATCCCACCCATAAAAATATTAGTTTGTAAAATATTAAATTAAAATCTCTAAATAAATACACGCAATTTTAAGCTTCATAAAACATTTAATTGTTATATTTACCAAAATATATTTCTGTATGTGATACAATTTAAGACATGGAATCGCACATAATGAAGCTTTAGAGTCTTTGCAATGAATGCATAATTTTTCAGTAATAAACTTCCTCAAAATTACACATGAAAAATAACTAGATTAACAACTGGGACGGCAACATTTATCCATATCATGTAACACAATTTTACGGCTCGCATACTGCCATCTGTATATTATCAAATTAACCAAATTTTGCCAGTAAATATTGTTTGTAACACGAATAATGCAGGATAATATACGAGGACGAATTCAGCTCGTCAGCGCCTTTAGAGAAAAATTTCAATACGCAAGTAGGATTCAGTTGCAACCATTTTCGTAGAAAAACTTCGGACGAGATGAACTCGTCAGTGCCCATTATGATGCGATATTCGAATGATGAGCTGGGCTTGTTCATAACCATTGAAGGGTTAAGTTACTCACATCACTAAACATTGATTAAAATTATTTAATTAGTAATATTTTGGAATAATCCTTTTTTCTTTATTTTATAACATTCTTTCCACCCCCATCTCTCGTCTTTTCCTAAATCGAAATAAACTGAACCAGAGAGTCGAATTCTAATTTCTCTCAGAAATAGATGGTTCTGATCATTACTAGCTCAAATTGTCGATACGGGTCGATATAAGACGCTGATCGTTACAGTCCTCGAAATCAAATTTATTCCTTTGATGAAACGAAATTCACCAATTCGTAACTGCAGCTAACTTCATGTCTTACTTTCACTTCTGTTTTTCTTACCTTACCTCACTTTATAGTCTTCTTATATTGATTTACTGATAACGTAAGTATCTGTATACACGGTTGATCATTAAAATTGCAGCACCAGGAAGGAATGATATGTCGAACGTCATGTGACGGTTTCAACTCGAAATAAAAATTCTTCATTCTTTTAAAATTTAATTTATTACTACACGACGTCACAGAACAGCACAAGAAGACGGATATTACAGAACACATAAAACATTTTGAACAGTTAAGGTAAACATGTCACACACGCTCAACACAAGAGCTTCGAAGAAAAAAACATCACAGTTCTACAACTATCTGCCACACCCAACGTCCTTTTTTGGTCCCAACGGATAGGATTCATTCGCGCCAATCTTCGGAACTCTTTTCTTCCAGCCGACCGTATCACAGCATTATCAAGAGGAGACTTTGTTCTGCCATCTATATTAGGAATGGTTAATTACTTGAATGGAGTCCTTACAGACTTATATTCCTCCCCAACTGGAAGAAAACTTTTTCCGAATGTTAAGGGAAAAGTTTTTCACTTATTACCTAGAAAAAAACTCAACAAAAGGCATGATTAGTATAAATATTAAACATGATTGGTTTTGGATTCCGGAAATATTTGACCGATATCCGTACCAGTTCTAACCCAAATAGTGCCTTTACAAGGTTATCACAAATAAATTTTACAAAACAAAGAAAGTAAAGGACGGTTAGACTGATAGTTATGAAATTATTACTGAGTCAGAAATGAAAAAAAAAAAAAAAAAAAAAAAAAAAAAAAACTAATAAATGCAATTGCAAATAAATGAAAATTAATACTAAAATGTAAATATTTAATGATACATCAAGACTTAAAATTGTAAATAAAAAAAACTTAAGTTGAAGGAATTCGACTTAAACTATCGGCATTCCGATGTTCTTTCCCTTTTCTATGCACTATCTCATAGTTAAAGGATTGTAAAATTAAAGCTCATCTCAAAAGTCTAAGATTAGTTCCGACATTTTTGTCTAACCAGACTAATGGATTATGGTCCGTTTGAATTACAAATTTTTGATGTCCGTCAAGATAACATCTTAACTTTTGTACGGCTAACACAATGGAAGCACACTCTCTTTATGTTGTACTGTACTTTTGTTCAGTTGCAGAAAACTTTTTACTTAAAAACATGATGAGATGTTCTTCACCCTCTTCGTTTAATTGAGAAAGCACATTACCAATTCCAAGATTTGAGGCGTCACATTAGAAGATAAAAGATTTTGTGAAATCAGGACTGTATAACACAGGATTTTTAGTAAGTTTGTTCCCGAGTTCGTCAAAGGCCTTCTGACAAGCGTCACTCCGTTGAACAGTTGATTTGCGAACTTTGCCTTTTAATAGATCAGTAAGAGGAGCTGCAATTACTGAAAATTCTGGAATATATTTTCGATAATAACCTACCAAACCTAAAAGTGATCTGACGTGTCTAAGTAGTAAGTCTTGGAATATCTTTTATAACTTGAACTTTCAGTTCTCCTGGGGTTCTTAAACCTTGTCCTACAAAATATCCAAGGTATTTCACATAAGCTTGAGCAAACTGACATTTTGATCGTTTAATGTTTAACTTAGCAGAAATTAGTTGGTCAAAAATCTCTGTTAAGTGTCTTAAATGATCTTCCCAGGTTTTTGAAAAGATAGCGACGTCATCTAAGTAAGCGACTGCATATTCTTCACAGTTTTTCAATAAACTAGCCATAAATCTGCTAAAATAGTACGGTGGCTTCTTCAGACCGAAAGGCAACCTTAAGGGTCTGAAGGTACCAAAGCCGAATATCTTTGCGCTCGCTTGTTTAATGGAGAACGCTGTAAATTCTGACCTATTTGAAATTCACACACATTCTCCGCTTACCCCAAATATCCTTTCAATTAAATGAGGCTGGACAGTGAACACTTCGTGCTATTTACACGTTTTTGATTTCTATAGCATTGTTTGACCAGTGAGCCTAGCCGCAAGAAAATCCTTTTGTTAAATGCACCGAAATCACCTAGGGGAGATAGCATCGTGATGGATAGCGGAAATTTTCCTCTGAGAAAACTGGACAAATATGGTACATAATTTTATTTGTCCCGACACGTTGATAAGCCTCATATTATTTTCGGCTGGTGGTAACAAATTTTTCATTCAATTGTTTAGCATCAAAACATTATTTTAACAATTATTTAATGGCATTACTTTTCACGAATTATTTATTCTATCTTTTTTTAAAAAAGTAAAATCACATATTTTTTCTGGGCTTGATTAGTGAGTTTTGATAAACGATTCTTCTGGCAGTGAAGATGTATAAAATCACGTAATTTCTGTTTTCAATCCATCTCATTATGGCTCTAAAATTACAGGGTTTCATATTGTCTTACATTTGAGAAAGTAATTATTGATCTGAAATTTTGTCGAATGAAAATACCATTAAACATTACGGGAAAAGGCTCAAGTGCTTTCACAGATTGTATTTCTCCTTCTGAACGCCTTTGCGTAAGTTAATAAATTTCTGGATTTAATATTTTCCTGCATTGATCTCATTATTAAAATATATTTAATTCAATTGGTACTTTTGGAATGCAGTAAAAAGGAAAAGTTGAAGAAAGTTCTGTTACTTCATTAGAATTTAATATTATTGAAACTTATTTGCATTATATATAGTTATATATATATATATATATATATATAGCAATGAAAGCCCTTTTCAAATGAATCAAATTTACATCGATATGAAAGATTGATGCTCAAAGCACAGGGAATAAGCTAAGTATGAGTAAACCGGTAATACGTACAGTATGAAGTGAAGAATTTGTTATATTGTAGTTCATAGATAATAACGCAATACATAATTCTAGATTAGCTAGGAAAGCCTTCAAATAATTCTCATTCAAAAAAATTTCCAGCACATGCGCAATATATGTAATGTTACTTTTTATTATAGATATTTCTAGATAATAGTGATTTTGAGTTCCTGATTCACAAAAAGGCATCCGAAAATTCTCGATTAATGGATTTTCTTTAACACACATTGTAACCTTGGATGTTTCAAAATTTTAATGCTTTTTTCTCACATTTTAAAGCTCTCAATCGAGTTGAAATTTCCTATACACGATTGTTTTGGTTGACAATACGATAATTAAATGATAATTAATAAAAATGTATTGGTAAAAACTAATTATTTAAAAAATTAAATTTTGTGCCAAGTTTCCCTCGAAGTGCATTAGTTAATTTTCTATTATAATGCTAATTTATCTTCTTTTGACCTTACATGCATCTCAAGCTTTATGTCGGTTCATTAATTAATTCTCTTGTATTAAACTGTCTGATTCCTGTCTTTAATTTTATTAAACATTAACTTTTTTTTAAAGGCCATAGATTATATTAACCCTAATTTTAATGCTTTCAATGAAACATTTATTCCTTGAGTGAATTCTTTTATACCTGAATTTTTGGATATATTCATTTCACTCTCGGTTAAGCTTGAAGGAAAAATGATTCATAGTTATCTTAATGTGTGTGTGTTACTTTTGATAATAATTCACTCTGCATGTACACGTGTGTTACACTTATCCTGGGTTCATTCAATGCATCACGCTTTTAAGCATTATTTTAGAAAATATTGATACGAAGGGAATATATAGAATACTGCAAGTTCATACATTTATATTTAAAAATAAATATTATTAAGAAGGGAATATATAGAAAAGAAAATATTTAAAGGAAGAGAATATATAGAATAGAAAATATTTAAAGGAAGAGAATATATAGAATAGAAATATGTAATTGAAATTAATATATAGAAAACTAAGAGTTGATACAATTGTATTCAAAAATAAATATTATTACTCAAATATACATGAATATCTAGTATAGAACTGTCAAATGTGAAAATGTATTTATTATTTACGTATTTAAATGATGAGTAACACTTTTTTCAATAGGCTATGTTTATTTGGAAAACTCAGCTTTAGAAAATATTTGTTAACTTCATGCCATGTACAAAAAAATATAAAAATTTGTTAAATATGTTTATGAATGTAAAATTTTAATTTTTTAGTACAATCGGTATGTATTGGAATGCAATGTTTTTTTTTTTAAATATATGCATTCGAATGTAAAGATAAATGTACGAAAAAATTTATCATTTTCGTATTCTATTGGAAATTTCAAACTCAAAGCAAATAAAAATTACATACACTCCTGATATATTTTTCCAGTACTTACTTTTAATTCTTTTTTATTTGGTGTTTTTTTTTTCTGTTATTGTAAAGAATGTGTTTAATTCAAAGTCTAGCTGATGTTTTCTATCAGCTTAGATTACTTATAATTTTAGTTTTGTTCCACAACAATACTCTGGCAATGAAAATTATATTTCGGAAGATTTGAGAATTTATAGTAGATAACAGAGAACAATAAAAGAAAACTTTAACGTGGATTTTTAATGTTATTACCACTCAGTTTTGAACCCGGAAACTCTCGTTCCGTCTACAAGATCTCTGTTTCTCCTGAGATCCTGAAATGTCAATTCTTTCAGAAATTATTACTGATCGTGGACAGGTCAGGGATCCTTTTTATAAACTCGGAAAACATGGATAATTACCTGGAACACCCCAAGCTGTATCACAGGCTCGATTAGGGCATCTCTACGAAGGGGTTGTGAGTGACGTAGGAACTGGGCATGTGGCCATGCGCCTAGATCACGCGCAGAACGGGATTCAGCGAGAGGAAATCCTACGGATCGATTTTTCGAACGATCGATTGCCTCTTTTTCGTTGAAGGACGCACATGGCCGAAAGGATTAGGAAATGAAAATACAATGCAATATACGGAATTCAAATGTTGTAATTTTTCAAAAAATTCGCTGTCGAGTGGATTCACAAATAATTCGAAACTGAATTTCTCATGGCTTACTAAGATGTTTTCATTTAAATTTTTATTTCAAAATAAATTGGAAACATTATTTTATGTCTTCGTTCTTTCTGCATAATAAACTGATATTTTTAGAAACACATGATACATTCAAACTTAGTTTTTTTTTCAATTGTTTGTTTCCATTAATGTCGTTATGGAGTAATATAAAGAACTTATAAGACACAGGCTTCATAGTCTTGAACTAAGGTATGAATAATGTAATGACACCTGAAACTGTATGTTCAAAGTTCGTTTTCTATAGTCTAAACAAAATGTAAAAAAAAAAAAAATTACGTGTTTCAAAATAAATAATTGACATGCATATCATTTATCCTTTTGTTGGTACTTTCTGTGTCTTGTATTTTTCTATCGTAAGTATTTGATGTATACATGTAACTCAATGATTCTGTAACGTGATTACCTGTAATAAAATAAAATCATCATTATCTTACTTTTTTTTGCAAGCATTTTTTTAATGTTTATTAATTTTGTGCTTTGTTCAACTAAGGTGAAAAAAATTGAATTAATCTAATAAATTTTAAGAAAATTTCTTTCCAAAATCAATGCTAGCAAAATAAAATAATCTGATACAAATTTAAATAAAAAGTATATATATATACTTTCCACCAATACAATATACTTTCTTTTTTCTTCCACCAATTTTATATGGTAATGAAAGAACCATTCCACTACTGCGAACCTCATAAACTACTTATACAATTGTATTTAATTATTCAAAAAAAAAAAAAAAAAAAAAAAATAGAAAAATGATATGTTTAATTTTCTTTAAAAATTCATAGAAACCTTTTAACAGACATGATATATCAAATTTAATTCCTTTCCTCCCATATTTCATACCAGTATTACTTCTGTCCACAATTCCTTTTCTATCGTATTCCTTGTTTTCCGGTACCCAAATTTATGCTCAACAGTACGCTTCTATGATACTTCTTATTACATTCTTACAACCTGGCAAGGTCGTATTCTTCTTCATGACATCATGTGAAACGGCCGCACATGTTTTGAATTCTTAAAATATTTCTTAATTTTCTTTTTAAAAAGTAGTGGTGTTTAAAACAAATAGCTTTGGAAAATCATTTATTTTCTTCCTCTATCAAATGTTTCAGTCTTTGCAGCGTCGAAAGCATTTTTGGTATGCTTGTCCAATTTTAAATGCCGCTTTATGTTATTGAAGTTTTTCAAATTTCCCCTTAATTTTAATATCGCTTTCATGAAGAACAGTAGAAAAACGAAACATTTACGAAGTATGCTTTAATACATGACTCCAAAAGATATTGTAAATTAGAAAAGAAGGCATTTTTTCTAAAAGTATAGTTACAATCTTTTACCTATGATTAATTACCCATCATCACACTTTAATTCCATGAAATGATTTTGAGCTCTTATACGTTTAGCATCCATCTAAACGACGAAATTTTAGAAACCTGGTAACAAATATTATAAAATGCTTTACTAGATTGATATTGTAACCAACAAGAGGGAGGATGCAATCTTTCAGGGGTTTTTTTTGTGGATTAATCAATCACCATTTTGCGGCAGGTGGCTGAATGTTTTGTTTTTGAGATTCCTCCAAAAGTAATGAGAATAATTTTTTTTTGTTCAAAATGATTTGCCACTGCTACAAATATTAAAATACATTCTAATCCTTTATAATAATTGTATAATTTTAACACCTAAGCCATAAGTTTTGTTTCGAAATTCATTAAAAATGATACAGTGATCTCTATAACATATCAATTTTTAGAGGTATCTATGAATTGATATGAACCTTAGAATTCAAAACCTGAAACTTATTAATTGTTATCTTCTTCTGAACATTACAGGCGTTCGGCGATAAAGAATCTTTTCATTCTGATAACATATTTTTACAGTTCTCATCATTACATTAAATTCCAAACATTTAATCCCTTAAGATCTCACTGTCACAATAAAAAATAATAAGTGGACAATACAGTAAAAAAAAGGCTTGAATACACGCTTCAGACATTTGCGCATTGTGTCTGCACTCAAAGGTTTATGTTTTCCAACACACTTACAAACAGGGTGGGAACAAATCGTTTTTCGCAATAGTAATACTAAAAATGAAGTGTCCATACAGTATAGATGGCGCGATCATCGCCCATTCAGATATGAATATCTT
>BMAW01099353.1:0-52250 GCA_019974015.1 Nephila pilipes | reverse complement strand
TGAAACTATCGACGAATCTTTATTATTTGAATATTGTAACTGGCATACAGGATTAACCATGAATTAAAAGCTTTTTTATACGGTGTTAAGTCTATTTCAGAATTTAAAGAGGAACTTCATATTTATGAAAAAATAGTCACTAATAGAAATAAAAATCCCTTTCTACAAAGAAACTATCGCATTATCCTCTGAATTCAATCGCGGAAGCGACATAAACTCGAGATATAATTTTCATTAACCCGAAATGATAATGCATTCAATAAACTAAGAACTTGTTTTAATTGTAACATGACAGGACACATTTCTCGTTTTAGTCCCCACTAATATAAAGGCTTAAAATGTAGTATTTGTAAAAAATTTTGGACACATTTCTACAAAGTGTACCAACAAACCTGTTCCAAATGGAACCGATAATGCTGTGTCTGCTATAAATCTTTTAACTCCTTTGATGTACAAAACTGTTACTATCAATGATAATTCATTTTCTGTATTGGTCGATACTGATTCCGACTTCTTACGAAATATATATATAACAAACTTGGTTCACCATCTTTAACTTCTTTTCATGGGTCACTTACAGCGTTTGGGAATATACACATTACACCAATCGGTAGTTGTATACAAGTAATAGAGATAATCAGAAATCTTTTGCAGACTTTTGTGGTGTTAATAAGGAAACTATGATTAATAAAAATTTCGGATTCTAAAACAGAAAAAAACATCTCAATGAATGATAAATAGGAACTCAAAATCGGATCAAATGTTACTGAAACTCAACGAAATATTCTTCATAATTTGGTTTCCAGCTGTAAATCATTTAAGACTTAAACTACTGATATCCAGATGTCTATCAATTTAAAGACTATAACATTAATAACACATAGACCACGACGATTACCTTTTGCTGAAAGAAAAATTGTAGATGACCAAGTGATGAAATGGTTGGCTGATGGTAGTGTTGAGCCATGTTCTTCTGATTTTTCTAGCTAAGTAGTTGTAGTAAGGAAAAAAAAAACAAACCCGGTTCCGCTAGAGTCTATATTGATTAAGACAACTTAATAAAACATCGTAAAATAGAACTGTTCCTTACCTTTAATAGACTAACTGCTTGATAACCTTCAAGATGCAAATATGTTCTGAACAATCAATCTACGTAACACTTTTTTTTTTTCATTTAGAAATAGAACCAAATAACCGACGATAAACGAGTACGTCATTTGTGACACATAATGGCTATTTCAATTTCTACGAGCTCCTTTTGGTCTTTACACGTCATCAACAGAGCTTCAACTGTACATAAACACAACATTTAAGGATTTGATTATCAAAGGTCGTGCTTTAATTTATATGGGTGATGTATTAATAAAATCTAAAAATACCAAGGAAAGTCTTAGAAGACTTACATCAATGTGTTTTCACTTGCTTCCTTTTATGGTTTAGATAAACATTTTCAAAAATGTAGATTCTTAAGTAAACAAATAGAATTTCTTGGCTATGTTATTGAAAATGGTAAATTGTACCCGTCACCATCAAAACTCTATGCTGTTCTTAATTTTCCTGAACCGAAATGCCACAAAAATTTACAATCTTTTCTTGGTCTTGCTGGATATTTTTTCGGAAACTCATTTTAAATTTCTCCATCATTGCATATCCTTTAACAGAACTTCTGAAGAAAAATCGTGAATTTAAATTTACTGGTAGAGAAATACAAGCTCAAACAATGTTTGTCTTCGCCACAAATTTCTGTTATAGAAAAAGTAGATTGTTTCATTCAAAATTTTGTTCCATGTATTTTGGTAATCGCAAATGGGGAAAATAAGATGGTCTACAGCACCCTATCGGAAAACGTAGCCATTTCTCTACACAAGAGGTCTCTAAACTACGAAAAGGTCTACCGCGATGACCTTTTCATCTACGGAAAGAAATTACGGAAATTTACGTGAATCCTGCCAAGATCATCCACAGCTTACGTGGGCGTTACGTTTTTACCGAATTTAAACTAGAGGCGCGCAGTAGTTTGTTATATTTTCCACACAACCCATCACCACATTTCAAAACTTTATTTGCTGCTTACTTCCTACTTCTGTTCACAGTCAATGAGATGATATAACTCCCGATAATGGCAGAGTTTTTAAATGATTTCCTACTTGTTCAAGACTTAATAATTTTGACCACAGTTTGCCAATTGCGGTTGACTGACGCGACGAGGAGGTATTAGTATCAGTCAGCATCAAATTGCGAAACGTATGTTGCACTCTATTTTATTTATAGATTATTTCTTCCGCGTAATTATATATATATATATATATATATATATATATATATACGCATATATATATATATATATTAACAAGAATTTTTCGAATATTTTGAAGAGGAAACATTAAAAACAACAATCTCTGTACCGTAAGTGGATATATTTGCTGATTTCTTTCTGGTAAGTTTTAACTTAAAACCCATATTATTCCCCTGTCTTATTTAAAGGACAGCTGAAAAAGTAGCATTTGAAGATCCGTATTTGTTTGATGCGAACATTTTGGCAACTGTAACATGTAGGGATATTGTGTAAGCTTCTGATAACATGCGGTATGCGTCTCCCCACTTCCTTCCTCACCTGGAAACTTTGTTTATTTCTCGCATTAGAGGGTGTGGCTTGTATCTTCTCTTTGTGGCTGCAGAATCTTTATCACTTTACTTTGGACACTCGGCTGGGCATTTTTTTTTTATTTGATAGTACTCATTTGTTATAATCCAGGTGTTTAATTAAAGCTGTATTGTTATCAAATAAATTTGGGGCATTATTTTTAACTGTCCTCTTAATAGGACAGTGGGACGATAAGCATTCAATTGACTCATTATTTTCCCCCTTATAACTAAGAGTAAAAAAGATATCGATTCTAGTTTTTTACCCCTGTTGAATTATGTCAATGCAAAGGTTTCTAAAGTTAGAGGAAGCATTGGAATTATAAAAGAGTTTAGATTCAGATGAGAGCGATGTTGAAATTGCTGAGTTTCGTTACCCCCTGATGCCAGGTGAACTAACTGACGAAGATGAAAGGGAAGACAATGATGTAAATATTGGTGTGATTATTGTAAATGATGCTTTTGGCTCTCTGTAGGTTAAAACAGGAGTCAGTTTCCAGCCTAAACCGTCTACAAGCTCTAGTGTTTCGATAACAAAGCACAGAAAAATATTAAAAGACATCAGTCATCTTGGATAAAGACAAAATCAACGCAATATACAAAATGGGAATTGCAGGCTGAATCAACTGCAAGTGACTTGTTCTCGCAGATGGAAACTGCATTGAAACATAAAATTCCGTCGGAGCTTTTTGAGCAATTTTATTCCAATGAAGTTAACGATCTCATAGTAAAAGAAACTGTGCGATATGCAACCGATGTAGAAAACGAAAATGATTTCCTGACCACAGCTTCATTATTCACTAGCAAGCTTTGTGTGGTAAGTACGTGGATATTAGCATTGTACCGATCAAGATAGTGAATTTGTTAATGTTACATGGGCTCAATCATAGATAGTTCAAAGACATGTTGAAAGATGCAGTCATAGAATCGCAACATTTGTCATATTACACAGCAGTAAGATAGATAAGTTGTGAGCAGACTATTTGAATTCAGAAAGAAAATAGGCGACTTCCGGGAAAGTAAAGAAAAGCCACAACAATTACTGTCTGATGAAGAGTGGGTATGGAAATTGGCCTTTGCTGCAGACATAATTAATCATTAAAATTTTCTTAATCTAAAACTACAAAGGGAATATGTAATGTATCAATTTGTTATTAAATAATAACTGAATAAAATAATATGAAATAAGTATTTAAAAACATCTATATTTTATTTCTTTTTTATTTGGACCTCGAGTATGTAGTTACCCTCAATCTGCTGTTTGATAATTAATGTGGCCCTCGGGCTGAAAAGTTTGGAGACCTCTGCTCTACACACATATCATATTGATCATTCAGGACCATTCCTTATAAGAAACAAGAACTACAAACATATTTTTTCCGTCATTGACTCCACAAAATTCATATGTCTGTACCCAACGAAGTCAATAGATACTGAGAAGTTATTACAAAAGTAGAAAATCAAAAATACATATTTGGCAATGCATCTGGTATTATTTCTGATCATAATACTGTAATCACTTCCAAACAGTGTCCAGAGTATTGCAGTAGTGAAAATATCGAACGTTTCCCATTCATCACCGGATTACCTTGAGGAAATGGACAAATAGAGCTTTTAAATTCTACAATAGAAACAGTTATATCCAAAAAATCCATAGTCAGTCCAGAAAAATGGTGTATGTACGTGAAAGAAGTCCAGAAGGTTATAAATTCACCATTCCAACGAAGTATTGAACAATTCGCTTTCAATGGCTGCTTCGTACAAAAATGAAGACACCACGAGAACTCAGTAACATAAACTGGAACCATTAAAACTCGAACATCATAAAGGAAAGCAAATAAAAAAAAGATATTTATTGTATGAAAACAGTATGGCATGAAGATAAAATGATTACATTTGCAAGCCGTTTGGGGGTTTATAGGAGTGCGAAATTAGTAGAAAAACCTGCCACTTCTGGCAGTTAAAACGGCCCTTACCCGAATAGGCATAGAGTTGAACTGGGTTGGGTGACAAAAACGGGGAACTTAATCCATGCTGCTTCAAGTCTATGCTACACTTCATCAATTTTTATTAGCTGTAGAGGAGTGGAGGGCCAGTTTCTCGGCAACCCACGACCAGATGTTTTCAATGGGTGACAGATCTGGAGATCATGCATGTCAGAGTAACAATCGAATTCCCTGTGCACCGAGGAAGGTCAGAGCACAATGTGCAACATGTGTTCTTGCATTATTTTGTTGGAAGATGGCGTTTGGTAAGCAGCGAATATAGAGCATATCACCGAACATAAGATATCAGAAATGTACCGACCTGCGTTCAAACTACCGTCGATCAGGACTAGAGATGTGCGTTTCGTGTACCCAGTGGCTGCTCAAACCGTCACATCAGATGCAGAGTTCATATGCTGACATCGAATGCAAGCAAGTGACGAGCTGTCTCTCCGGAACTTCCAGACACGTATACGGCCAACTTCTGTATCCATCTTGGTCGCTCGGCACACCAGAGTTGCAGTCTCTCTCTTTGCTGTATTGTCAAGGGAAGCCGAAGTAACGGTCGCCGTGCTGCTGGCAGTCCACGCGGCTGCAAACGTTATCCCTCCGTATGTACGGATCTGGGCGTGCTGCAAATATGCCTTTTTTCTGACTAATAGTACGTGATATGATTGTATGGCTTTGTCCGGCTAAGCTCACAATATGCATGTCCGCTCGGCATTAGTCATCTGAGCGCGTCGAGATCCTGCATGCCGTTCAATATGACCCTCAGCAATCCATTGATTCCATATTCGCATCACAGTGGTTGGATTTCGACCAGTGTGACGTGCGATATCACGGAACGGTTATCCACACTGTCCATAATCATTGATCCTGCTTCTATAGAATCCCGACACTTGCTGTTAAGCATTTCTTCTTATTCGAGGCATAAGACGATATTCTTAGCAAACTCCGACTTTACAAAGCGCTTTCTGACTGAGAAATCCACTACACAACTTTTCTTTTATGCAGTGTTTCTTATGTCATTTCTCCTTCCTACGTCGTCTAAATGCGTTGAAATACTAATTAGTTGCATATCCCAACTTCTTCCTTTCAAGTGATTCTGACGTTCGTCCGATCATTCTTTTGTGGTGTTGCAATTTTAAGCAGTGTACTTTGCCAGCAGTGTACTTAATGAAGGAATCCTTGGTGACTTCGTCAACAACCATGACGAGTTAAGGAAACTAGCTTAACAACAAATCCTGAAAGGTCAAGAGGAAAACAGAAGAAATTACAACCTCCGTCGAAAACCAGCAACTACTTTTAAACTCTGTGATCTTGTTGCCATCAAGCGTACTCAACTGGGACCAGGTCTCAAATTGAAACCAAACTACTTAGGTCTATACAAGATAACGAAAATCAAACTGAACGACAATTACGATGTTCCAAAGTATGGCTTTTTGAAGGGGCAGTGAAAACTAGTACTTGTGCTGAATATTTCAAACTGTGGACTCAGGACGCTATTATTTGAAAAACTAATTTAGTGGAATTTCTATTTCTGTGTGTGAACTCTAGAGAGATATTTCCCCCCAAAAGATCTTTTTATCTTTTAGAGTGAATTTCATTTCTGTTTCATTACTTGTATTTCTTGTGTATTAATTTTCCTTCTCTATTCTTCAGATATTGTACAGCTGCTTAAATTTTGGATTTTCATAATAGTTAATACTCAGCCATTTACTAATCATTTTTAAGTGAGAATATTTTCACTTCAATTTTGTTATTATTTTCTTCATGTTTTTATTCACATGTATGCTTGTTTTGATTATATCTTTACTGACTCACCCGATGTCAGGTTATGTCATGGGAATTGTCCCGCTGAACTACATACGTGTCACCTACAACACAGAATAGGATGCAAGAGCTCAAAGTATAAGCACACAGAAATGCGTGTCTATCTTTTTTCCCGTTTCTCTTTATCAATTAAAAAAACTATTTTTCCTCTTAAAATGAGCTAGTTCTCCCCAACATATCGATGCTAACCTCCACAATACATATACATGCACACACACACATATATATATATGTTGATTCTCCGAGTAAAGTCTAATAACTGCTGTTGAATGAAAGGGAAGCAATTACATGGTGTAATTTTCCTTTGATTCTGTGAAGTTCAAGATGAAAATCGGAAGAGATGAGAAGCACTATTTCAGCCTTTGTGGCAATAGCGAAAGAAATTACCAAGTTTAGAATTTATATGCAAGGGTTTCATCAGATCACTTGGTATTGCATAAAAGGATTTTCAGGGACTTAAGCTGCAGATAGAAAGTCTAGCAGAGATTATCTCTTCGAAAGGGAAGCTGGATAAAATCAGATCTGAGCATATTTATAGTTCATGATCGAATAAACTAGAAGCTAAATTGGAATAATATTAAGAAATAAAAAGGAACTCCTTACTGTTAATGGTCTACTTCTTCGAAGATATCACTTCCACAAGTATGAAAACGTGCTCCATTCCAAGTGCTCACTTTACATGCAACAATGTCTCAAAATTACTTAATTTCAGAGTTGCTGCAGCAAATGTCGAGAATGATATTGTAAGGATGTAAGATAGTGCTACTCCAAACAACGCCATATGTGTGCGACAAGGGCTTCAACAGCACTTTGATGATAGCGTCATCTTCCATAACTTTGCATATTCCACCGAAATCCTCCCATTTTACTCCAATGCACTTCTAATTGTGGGGTTATCTGAAATTTAATGTATACACCTCAAATCTACGAGATTTGCCAGAATTTAAAGATGCCATAAAATGCGAAGTTATACAGATTCCTCCTGCGACGTTAGTTCGTCATTTTTGTCAATAATCATCCGCTTGCAATGTTTCATCGTCTACGAAGGTAAAAATAATTTCAATAAGCTTCCCCCTCTCTCCTCTTTTGAATTGTCATTGTTCTATAATGTAACTCGTTGTAAACGTTTTACGCCGACAATAATATTCATACATGCGTCTTTCTCCCGCCATTTATTGTTTCACAATGCGCTCAAGCTTGGGCGCATACCCTTAAATTATACACTTAGGAATATTAAAAATAGCTTACCAAGTAGGGAGCTTCGAATTGAAAAGAAATTTAGTACACATAATAATACAGATGAGATTCACTGGATCCAAAAATCAAGACAACTAAGCAAACATAGTGTGTACAATTAGACAAATACTGTGCAACTTCAGCAGCGCGTCAAACCGCCTCCTGTTGCAATACATGCCGCACACCTTCCGGATTAGACGTCGGATGTTGTCCTGAGACAAATGGGCTCACAAGTCTTGAACAGCCACCTCTAAATCATTTACAGAGTGACAAAGCATCATCTGGGGTTTATGTCTAGTCCCATATATGCTCTGTAGGGGATAGGTCACGAATTTGTCCTCATAATACTCGCGCTTACTTTTGATAAATCAACCTCTTTTAATTTCCTGAAAATACCAACCAATAGAAAACCTTCCTCTACCCACTTGGATATAGCTAGCACTTTCCCCGCGAGAAAAATTCTGAACTACACCCATTCTGAGTAGCCGCTTCCTGATTGGACAGCCAAATTCACCCTGCACTCCCACTCCCCTCTGCACTGAAATAGTTTTACCTCATGTTGATTCAAGCTGTATCAGTAAATTTGATTTCTCATTAATTTTTTAATCTCTTTCATAGCAGCTTCTTAATCTCTTTAACTTATTTTATTTTAATTTACTTTAAATTCAATATTTTTAAATTACCTATTTTATTATCATGGGCAAGTAAACTTTATCAGGTTCAACTCAGATCGGAGCTCAAAGCCCTTTGGGCTAGGTACTCCATATAATTCATTCACTACGTTGGGGATAGGTCCGGGAGCGGGCCGGACGGAAAAGAGTCTGAACATGACGTAGAAAATCCATTGCTACTCAAGCTGTATATGAACGAGCATTATATTGCTGAAAAATTGCCCCTGGAAGACCATGTAAGAAAGATTCCATGTGGTGTCGAAGAATATCATCAACATAACGCTGGCCCACTAAGATTCCACGTACCACAGTTAGAGTGGACCTGCTATCATAAGCTACGACCACTCAGACGCCTGCTGTGCAGGACATGTGTCGTGAGAAAGCGAGGATGGAATTGTACCGTTCGACAGGGAGCCTTCACTCCTGTACATGGCAATCATTTGTCCCAAAACAAGCCCGGATTCATCACTAAGCACCACTGTTTGCCGATCTTTGGCATTCCACGTCACATTGGCTTCGCACCATTATAGACGAAGTCGCCGATATTTTAGTGTTAACCCGTTCACTACCAGCGTATCACATTTGATACGCTCGCGGTGGCTCTCCTGTGCCCAGCGTATCACAATAGATACGCTCCGGAATGTCTTCTGCAGACCAGCGTATCAATAGTGATACGCATAAAGGGAACGTTATATTTGATTTTTTAATATTACTAGATGGTGTTATATTACCGCGAAATCTATATAGATAGGTTATTTGGAATGTTGATCTTGGTTATATGGGCTTGGATTTCACTTCTCAGGAGGAGGAGGGGAGGGGGTTATTGTTAAAAGCACATATTGCGGCGCGGTTCTTTAAATGTAATGATGTAATTTAAAGCGTGCACTTGCTCTCAGTTTACTTTTTCCTTTCTTGCTTGCTTCTTAGAAGTTCGGAGAAGAATTTATGGCCCTTAATGGGGGTTAGGACTTTTGGTAGCAGATGCTCTCAGCTATTCGTTTCATTCAGTCGGTTTTTATTTGTAGCGACAGTCATGACGAAAAGAAAGTATTTATCTGATACTGAGATTTGTTAATTAATGAATGAATCTATGCATTGAATTTTTTTTATATAAATATACCATACAGCAAAATAAGATTTTTCTTTTATATCTATATATTCCATGTAATGGTACATCATAACACCATGAAATTTATGTAACATATGTAAATATATTTTGTTTTTTCTTAAAAGCATGATTTTTTATGTAATTTTATGTATAAAACATTCAATTTTCGATTAAAGCTTTTCTCTTTTTTATACATTTTTAATGCATTTTAAATAAGATATGTAAATACCAAAATATTTTAATGAATAGCTGATTTTAGAGGAATTTTTTTCACGAATTAGGCTTAGTATCTAAAATCGTCTGGGCACAGAGTGACACTCCGCGGTAAGAAGCCACGGGACCAGAGAAGCACTTCTTTTTTCTCCCTCCAGTAGCGAAAGGGTTAATTGCAGTACATGAAAACGGCACATGGATTGCAGATTCCGCAAGGCGTTAAGAAATGGTTCGCGGAACATCCGGTACCCCTACATCAGATTGTATCGTTGAACGAATCACTCTGTGAGATCCACGAGCGCTTGGCTCACGATCCTCTCGCCTTGTCATCTTCCTGGTAACACTGTGACGCTTGTCCAACCCGGGCTGCCTCTTGTGCCATAACTAGATTCAATTATTAAACACTAAGACACAATAACTAATCAAAGAGACACTAGAACAATATTTACGGAATTTATTAACTTCTATTTACTATAGCAACAACTAAATATGCTCTCCAGGGGAAGCTTTCTACTACCCAAATTCAACCCACCAATAGTAACCTAACAGACTCTTACCACTAATCCTTCCTCGACTGCAACTCAGACTATGGATCAACTGTTGAAAACAGTAGTCACTAAACCTCTTGTATCAATCTTTAGTCTAACTACCTATTTCAACCTCTCTTTCCACTTCTCCTTCAGCTTATCTATAACTTCTCCTTCAGCCTCTCTCTTGCTACTTTCAGTCGGAGTTTATATATTTCCTAACTCTCCCGCTTCACTTCATTTCTACCTGCTTTACATATTCACGTTTCATTTTTGGTTGGGCAAAGGTTGTTTAGCAAAAGCAATCAATCTCAATTAAAAGTCCTGAAGGTTAGTGAAGAGAAACTGCGAATAGCCCAATGTCACAACTCCAGATGATGTTCTCCGCACGTGGGTCACGTGTCCACTGTTCCCAACATGTTCAGACATCACTCTCCGAACGATCGACCTGGCTTCCAACACTACGAGTCGATTAGCCTGCTGTGTTCATTCCGATGAACAAGCCCCTCTCAAATTAGCTGAACTGTGTGAAATGTCTTCTCACACGTCTACCTGACATCTGCATTCACTTTAAGTCCCCCTAAAGTCGAAATGTGATACTTATATATATATTGAAGTACATAGGTCTTGGGATCATTAATCTCTTGGTGAAAAAACTGTTAAATGAGTTGCTTCGGCCTGTTACTTCCCCATAAATTTAGAAAAATAATTTAAAATTACATTGCCACTTTAAAAGATTTAAAAATTAAAAACATTAAGTTTAAAAATTTTCACGAAATTGTGGGAGAAATACAGATATAAAAATTACTACTATTGGTTGAAAGTTGTTTTGTGACAGGAGAGAAATTCATCTGACTATCCAATCAGGGAGCAGCTTCTGGCGCTGGTGGAAAACCAGAGAGGAAAAAAATTTCCGAATGCAATCATTACGTTAGGAATCTTCCACTGTACTGTGTTTTATATAAGACTCATTTTCTGATTGCAGCTCCATTGAAGGATGTATGGTCGTGCGCATTCGCACCAGACTTGGATCATTTTCATAACGGACATCATTCAATTACTTTTCAAAGTTTCGCGATTATCGCTCGCTTCCTTCTTAGTGCGCTATTTTCAATGTTCCTGAGTGTAATATCTGAAATTTCATTTCGATTGTTTGAGCGGAAAATGCCCTCGTGGTTTATATAAAGGTTTGGTTTTATTAATGTCCCACTAGAAGCAAAGACGACACTTGAGCTTGTAACCCCTCTCCTAACTTCCACACCACGACTCGGGAGGACTTTGGACAGATTAGCTACGCTGCAGCCGGTCTATATAATGGAGAAGTTTTTTTTATGGACATCCTGTATATATATATATATGTGTGTGTGTGTGTATTATTACATTCTACTGTCTTATGAATATAAAAATTACAATTCTATTACTATTAGCTTGATATAAAGTTTCTTTAACATTTACGATGAGAATTAGGTAAATGTGAAAAACTTCCAAAAAAGTCATCATTTCATTCCATGTATGCTCATATTGACACAAACCCTTCAGTTCTGTGGGTTCTGAACGATTTTCTGAAACCACTTCTTTCTGAACTATTTTCAGTTTCTTTTTTTTTCTTTCTCTTGTATTATTATTTTTTTTTATACCTTCCATTTTTTATATAAATATCACTGAATGAAATTGGGAATATTTTCCATTCCTTGTCCACTGAAAACATTTCATCAATCTCATTATACTTTCATTTATCAAGTCATTGGATTAAAAAAAAGTATTTGAAGTAGCGAAAACGGATCACTTCAGATTATAAAAGAGAAAAGTAATAAAAGCAATAGAAGTAATTTAGTCTTTGAATCAATATTATATTAATAATTGTTCCTCTGGTTCTAATGCTTAAGTTTTATGTGATACGTAATCCATTCAGCACAATAATGGAAATAAAAAAATTAAATTAAACTTACTTAAAAAATAGCCATTTTATTTCATCAAAAAATTAATTCAGTGCATTATGATTAGAATAACATTTCAATATAATTAATTTAATATATATGTTATGTGTGTAAAGATTCAAAGTAACGACTACTTATTACACACATAGTTTATTTGCTGACGTAGGACAGAACATTAAAACACAAAACAAATTGATTAAACTCGCGTAATCATAGATTTAACGTCTAGCACAATTTCCTGAGCCGTCTTGTTCAGCATCTCGCTCCCTCTCTGTCTCACTTTTCCGAATCTCTCTCGAAGCGCTAAGCGGCGCTCTGGGAACATCATGGCTGTCGTCTGATATAGTAGATCGACAGATCTTAGATCCCACATATATTCCCTCTTTCATTTCACATAGTTAAAATTTACTTTTACAATACACACATTTTTCTGTTGTCAACCATTTGACACAACTTACGAGAAACTGTAACGCCTTTTGGCGATTCCATTTGGGAAAGAAAGGGGAAGTTTTCACCAAAAATAAGCCTGAATGACAAAAAATAAGTATTGCTGAATATATTTAATCTGGTGCCATGTGTCGCTGACAGTGTAAAATACGTTAATACTTGTAATACAGATATCAGTTTTAAACTTTAAGAAGCTTATTAATAACGACATAAAATAGTATTCCGGCTAGGCTGTCCTATAGAGAAGAGTATATTTCTGAAGTATTCAACTCTGTTTGAATAAATCAATTTTTTCCTGTACAAAATATGTTCGAAATTTCGTCCCCTATACATTAACATAGAAAATTAAGTATTCATTTTGCATTAAGGCAAAAAACTGCTTATTTACTTAAAAATATTATAATTCTAACAATGTTATCTAATTAAGATGAATTGATTAAGTTAAGATTTTATGTGTTTATATCATACTAATTTATATTAATATTGGAACATTTCTTTTATCAGAAAATGAGGCCGAAGCTTAGAGCTTATTCTTTAAATTAGCCAACACCGTATTTGTAATTCTTAACAAGACAAAATGATTATATTAGCCACCTAAGGGGCTATTGTTTTAGGTGAATCACTTTGGGCGTACCTGATCACTGAATTGTTTTTTTTATCCTTTGCTATAATTTTAATTACATTTAGCTTAAAAGTATTCAATTTAATAATTTATCGTTTCCGTTAATTTTAATATCGGAAAATTTTATTATAGTCCATTTCTCGATATTTCATCGTTACTAATTCTTATATTAGATTGAGTAATTTAATAATAATTATAAAAAAAAGCGCAGCTTTGATGGCTAAGTCTGTTCTTTTGCAAAACTTTGCATGAAACATTTTATACATTTTTATATATTTATTCAAGATATGAAACGTTAGCTGATACATTAATAAAATGATTTTTCACACCGGAAGGTGAAATAAAATGATTTATAAAAAAAAACAGATTTTGAAGACATATTGAAAGTTTATTTTAATAAAAAAAGAGAATTTTTCAACTTCATTTAATCCAATAAAAATATTTATTTATGAATTTTCTCAGATTGTTTTGATAGTTCTTTAATACAATATGGGTTTCAAGTTGCAAAAGAAAATTGTTAATTTTTTGGCTATTTATATAAATTCTAAAGAATTTAAGAAATACTTTTTCTTCGTGGAAAGTGAAATGCAAAATAAATGTTATCACAATATTGAACAATTTCTTGTTCATGAAAAGAGCTTGTGTCATCACAATCAATTGCAAGCATCACAACTTGATAAATGTTCTTCAGTTTTATGCATTCTTTTAAATGAATCGGGCTTTGACGCCAAAATTCCCGAAGAAGATAAAAATAGTCGTAATCGTCCCATTCTTTGAGAATCCTTTCGTAAATAATGAAGTGTAGCAGGAAAAAAAATATACTTCCAGATAAAAAAGACCACATATTTTCTGCGACTTCTAGGAACTCACTTTGCAAAGGCCAATCCAAAAAATACCCGAGTACCTGACACGGATTTTCTCTAAAAATACTTTCCTTTTCTTGGTGAGCCTTCAAGTGAGATAGACAGAAAAGAAAATCCTCGCTATCGATAGTTTCATATTTTATAGAATAATTCAACCATTCTATTTTTTTATCTGTAGCTAACTTGGTAAATACTGTTCTTATCCCTAAATGATAGTGCGAATGCCAACTCTCGGAGCTATCGTCAAGAATACCTATATCAAAACCTGTTCTGTTATCTGCGAGATTATCCCATTCAATAGCACTTCTTCTCTTCATGCAGTTGTTCCAAATTTTTAGACAAGGGTGATCATGGCTGATCAAATACTTCACACCCCAACTCATTCTTTCTTTACTCCACAGATAAATTGCATCGTCTTTTAAATAGTTAAAACTCGCGAGGGCATAACGAGTTCTTATATCCAGTTTCTCATTTCTTATCAAAGCTTTTGCAGTTTCTTCGTAGTTGATTTTCCCGCTGGATTTCCAATGGAAACTAGTCGGTTCCTCGAAGCAACGAAGTATTCGACGGTGATTCGACATCCATTTTTTGATTTCTAACCTGATGTAACGAACAAAAAACAGCACCTCTCTTTGAAGTAATTTCGGCATCGGGAGAAGGGCTATTTTTTTTAGAACCAAATTCTTCCATTGAGCGTAAAGAAAATTACATTCTGCCTGATCATTAACTGTCCAAAGAGAATCACGAGCAATGTCGCGGACACAAAAACACTTGTACGTCTCTGACCGCCTTAGAGGTGGAAAATCGAGCTCGTTTAAATGCGAAGGAATTTCACCTTTCCATTCTGAACAGCGATAGAATCCAAAATTGCATTTTACATATTGCTCTCTATCCTTCTTATTAGGAAAATTATTCATTAAATCGTATGTTTTCTCTAGAGACTTCATTTCTGGATCGTTGTAGATTGAAATAGCAATTTTTATTGAACATAGCTTGGAAAGAGGTACGACAGAAAAAAAATCCAGCGGCATGTCGGTAAGAAGATGTCGTAGAAATTTCTTTTGATAAACTGAATACAATCTGAAAGAAAAAGATAAAAAAAATGCTTATTATTAAAATTCTTACGGGAAAAGTTAGGAACAAATTTCAGTCTATTTATAAAGTTGTATGGTATCACAAACAACTTACACCCTCACATGTAAAAGGTTTGTACATTTGTAAAAACAGGGAAAATCGAAAGTCACTGAAAACGAAATACGTTGAGATACTCAGACATACATAAGAGGCGCAATTGCTACATATATACACTGGCCTCCAAAAGTTAAGGAACAAGTGGTTTTTCGCGTCTAATTTGCAAATGAATGAATGTAAAAACAACAAATTTGAAGGAAATGTGCATTAAACAGTTATTTATTAAATGCGTCATATAAATATACATAAGTTTAATGCGAATTACGACAAAAAATGCACTCTTTGCGGATAAATTAATTCTTTGAGAAGATAGTTCATCACAGTTTCGTGTGGTAAAATATCATAGAAACATTACAAAAAATACTTTTAATAAGGAATGTGCCCACTTGAATGCTTGTAGTCATCGACTTTCCATGCTGTCAATTAAGTTTTCGGATATCGAAATGGGAAGTGAAGACCCTACACGGATTGAGCCTTGTTCCAGCTCGTGTAAAGACCTTGAAGGAGGACTTACAGCAGCAAACTGTCTGCCAAAATAGTCCCAAAGACGTTCTATCGGATTCAGGTCTGGAGATTTAGCAGACCATTCCATTCGATCCAAACCGTGGCCCTCAAGATAGTCCTTAATAATATTAGTTCGGTGAGGGAAGGGTATTATCCATTAGAATGAAATCATTACGATTAGCACCAGCATATGGGTGGATATATGGATCAAGGATCCCATCCCGATATCTCACATGAGTTCCTCCATGGAACATATGCAGGTCCGTGTGACCACCGAGTAAGATCCCTGCCCAAACCATGATTCCCCCACCTCTATAACTGTGTCTTTCTACAGTGTTAGATTAATGGAATCTGGTGCGTTGTTCCTTCCAGATCAGTAGATTCTCTGAATCGCTCTCCAGTGGGAATCTGGACTCTTGTGTGAAGAGTATAGAATCCCATTGCTGTTAGGTCCAGGAAACGTGTTTTCTTCCCCAGCATAATTGGACTCTTCCGTTCAGGGGGACACACACAACTGTTCATTTTGCATGCAGACCTGTATCGTAAAGGCGTCTTCCCACCGTAGTAGAGAAGATTCTTCTCCCTAATGCTACAAAGTGATCTGTAACGAAGTGCGGCACAATAGTGGGTTCGTCTCCTTCGGGAGAAAAAGAGCCAGAAAATGGTTTTCTGCAGGTGTCGTAGCTCGTGGTCGGCCTGGAATGTTTTCTGGACACAAAATCTTCGGATTAATATTGATCCTAAAGTCGTTGGACCACACTGCGAGACGCATTGAGACGTCTAGCAGCATCAGCATGTGACAACCCTATTTCTATCCATTCGTCTGCCCGCCACCTTAACGAATCAGGCAAATGACTACTCCTAGACACTGCTAGATTCTACTTACTATTGTCAATGAAACTGCCAACAGCAGCTGAAAATCAACAAAACTTACACACGAAATTATTAAAACTTGATATTTGCATATTTTTCTCTCATTCATAAATACCTGTTCTTTTCCATAAACTAAAAGTGGTAGCTATATCGTTCTTGTATAAGCTTTTTTAAAGTTCATTTTTATCATTCATATAAACTATGAATTTTATCGTTTCTACCATTTTTTCAATGGTTAGCTTCGAAAAACATGTACTTTAATTTTGGAGACAACAGTATATAACAAATAATTTTAAAGAAGCTTTGATGCTATCGGCTGCGTTAAAGATGATTCTGGACACAGGATTATTACAATAATATATTCAAATCCATGCTTATATATACACCAATATACATTCTGGCTAATCCATACTTGTATTTTTAAGAATCGAACCACATTAACAACTCTCTCTACGTTTTATGCAGATACGTAGACGACCTGATAATTATTAGTAAATGTAGCAATTATAAGTCGAACATTGATTATATATATGTGTGTGTGTGTGAGTGTATGTATATAAATATATATATGTATTCAAACTGTCCGGTTTTAATCCAGACACATGTGTAAGGCTGAATATCTGAATACAGAATTGCACCGTTTAATGTAATTTACATAAAAGAAATACATTTAAATTTAAAGTAATTTAAATACCTTATTGGAATAGCAATACTCACATATCCATGTACACAAACATTATATTAAACTTTTTGCATCTTAATATGTTTCTGACTATTCAATATAATCGCTGATTCAAAAACATTTCGAAATTTGTAGGAGATTGTATGGAGTGTTATTAACCGTTACATTTTTTGAAAAAATATAT
This sequence comes from Nephila pilipes, assembly GCA_019974015.1. NCBI lineage: Eukaryota > Metazoa > Arthropoda > Arachnida > Araneae > Nephilidae > Nephila > Nephila pilipes. Next base: position 34,731 of record BMAW01099353.1, on the reverse strand, counting down.
TTCTAACGAATTTGTATGATGATTCATATTGATAGGTATCTAATATTTCCCATAAGTAGTCTTTAGGACTCTGTAGGATATTGAGATATGATTCCAGAATTTAAATATGACTTTTAAATTTTTTTTTTTATATTGTGATAATTTTCTTATTAAGATCTTTATTTTATAAATTTATTTAAATGAATTTTTGATGATCACATCTTTAAAAGTGACAGTCTGTAGTCTTTTAGATTTGTGACATTTTGGAAATTGAAGCATCAAACATTCGGGCTATCAAATTTCAGTACTTTAATGGAATTTTAAAGATTTTTTAATTAAAAAAGAAATCTACCGCACAACATTAGGATTACAAAGACAGCCAGTTAGTGGTCTAGCTGTGAAGAATTCATGAATTTTTTATATAGCTTACACTTACAGACACGTATTTTATTCACTATATTAAAAAAAAATTAACAACTAAAATTCAGTTTTGCTCTGTAAATATTGAACAATTATATATGTCATAGGATCTTATGATTTTGCCTTTACATCTGTTTTTCTTCTTACAAGCTTGGATTCAGATATGTTTTTATTTTAAATCCTTATCTAATTTTTTTTTTTAATTTAAAAACTTTGGTTTGAAATTTTTGTAATTGGGATATCTCTTGCCTCTTCTGCTCTTGGTTATTTTGCGAAATTTATTACGATTTGCATTTTGGAGTGATCCAATTTTTGCCCAGCAAGATGCACTGGGAGATTGTTCGTACCATAGAACATGTTTAACCCCGCAATTCAGTCTCCAGTCTGAATGCGCATGTTTTGTTTTGTTGTGTATTCAATTAATTTCAGTTATTTTACTCTCTTCTCTTAATGTTTTCTACCCTTGCTTGATTTTGGATTTTATATATTATGTTGTTTTTATATAATAATTTAATGGTTTTATCATATATATAATATATATATATATATATATATATATTACTATTCCAATAAGAAAATGATCGTTTTGCATAAAGAATATTTATTGTTTTTTTACTCTATAGACGTAGTATCATGTATGCTTTTATGTTTCGGTCAGTTTGGTTTTTTTTTTCGTCGCACTAGAAGCAACACGAAGGCTATTGGCAACGGACCTCCTAATTCTGAACCTCAGTCAATTGACAAGGATGATACCTGAGCTGGCACCCTTTCAACTAGTTTCCACATCAAGCCACCGGGAGGACTTTGGGCCCCGACAGATTTGACGTGCATCAATCCTGGCTACACGGCGGGTCCTTAGCGGCATCAAGACTCGAAACCGTGACTCGATGAAAACCACTGGCTGCAAACCCGCGGCCATGACCACTAGGCTACCGGAATCACCTTTTTCGGTCAGAAACGGACTTTTAATTTCCAGGACATTGGGTTAATATTTCTAGGAAAGCCTATGAAGACTGAGAGTGGTCGTCTAGTTGTGGCTATGCATTCTCTCTTTTTTTTTTTAATCGAAAATCTAGATATAATTAATTTTATATCATAGGAAACTGGTATTTTGTTAATTTTTTACTTTATTTAACCCGTTCGCTCCCAGCGTATCACAGGCGATACTCTCTGTGAGTGTCTTCTAAGGCCTAACGTATCAATAGAGATACGCTTGAGGAGAACGTTTTATTTGATTTTTTTAATATTACTATGTGGCGTTACAATATTATTTACTTGATTTAAAGGGTACACTAGCTTTCAGTTTACTTATTCCTTTCTTGCTTGCTTCTTAGAAGTTCGGAGAAGAATTTATGGCCCTTAATGGGGGTTAGGGCTTTTGGTAGCAGATGCTCTCAGCTATTCGTTTCAATTAGTCGGTTTTTATTTGTAGCGACAGTCATGACGAAAAGAAAGTATTTATCTGATACTGAGATTTACGAATTAATGAATGAATCTGACAATAATGTTAGCGAAAATAATCCAAATCTGTACATAGACATTAAAGTAAAAAAAAAAGGACTAAGATGTGCCCTTTGTTCAAAATCTTGCGTGAAGAGTTAAAACGTGTGTAAGACATGTGACGTTGGACTATGTATTGAATTTTTTTTTATAAATATACCATACAGCAAAATAAGATTTATCTTTTATATCTATATACTCCATATAATGGTACATCATTACACCCCGAAATTTATGTAACATATGTAGACTTATTTTGTATTTTCTTAAAAGCATGATTTTTTTATGTAATTTTATGAATAAAACATTCAATTTTCTATTAAATCCTTTTTTCTTCTTTTGTATATATTAAGTTTAATACATTTTATATAATATATGTAAATACCAAAAATCGTCTGGGCACAAAGTGATACTCTGGGGTAAGAAGCCGCGGCCCCAGAGAAGCACTTCTTTTTTCTCCCTCCAGTAGCGAAAGGGTTAAGGATCTTTTAGATATATGCTTTTATGTACATTTTATACGAAAAATGTTTGGCTATACAACACAATTTATATTTAAAATAATTACAGTAATAAACAAAAAAAGAAACTAAGCGCGCCTCAAATTAATAGATGAAGTATAAATAAGGCAGATCAAATGGTCATCCCTATCTCCAGCACAAACATTTGCGCTGAAACACTTCTGATAAGAGTGAGGGCGTGTGTCATACGGATTGCTAACTAGATGCCCACACTTGAAGGTTGTGCGTATTCGAAATGCCTTCACGAGTAAAGATGCATTCATCCCTGAATTACACATGTGTGCATAAGACAGGATGCGCTGATAACTGTTGTAAGAGCCAACGAGCAAACTCGACTCATGGCGTATAATTCACTGGTATAAAGGTTTGCAATTTCTGTACTCGGTAGGGGTGTAACTCTTCGCCCCATAGTACTCGCCAAACAATCGAGGTTGGCACATTTATGGCACGTGAAACCTCTCCCATGCTAATATATGGAAGACCTTCCACTCTATGCAGAATGTTCTCTTCAACTTCCAACGCTCCTGCGATGCCCTGTATGCGGGTGACAAAAGATCCCGTTTCACGCTGGCACCGATGCAATCGCTCGAACATATTTCGGTCTGGCAAATGTCTCCTTAGGATGAGTACCCTGTACAGCATTCCCATTTGCAAGATCATGTACAAAATGCATGTCCGCCGTTTCCTAATTACTGTACATCGCCATACTTACTGAAATCTACGTCAGAAATGACGATGCGTAAGAAAACTCGCGATTTATTCTTTCCATTACAGCGCCGTCTAGTGTTTCCCTGCTTGCACTCCCCCATGCATAGCATGGTGAAAATTGCTTGTTAAGATATTTGTGTTCGATGCAGTTAATTTGCGTATATTTTCGAAAATGCAATTTGTATGGAAAATTCGAAATAATTAACTAAAAGCCTAATATTTCATTCTACAATATGGCTTCGGTAAATGCTTGATTGGAGCGGGTTTCTTTTCTAAAATCATATAGAGCAAATCTAATGCAGCGAAATAGTTTCAGTAAATATCATGGCGTGTGAATTTTATTTCTTTCTTAAACATGATAAGTTTGAATTGAAATATGATTTTTCAATTGAAATTTTTTTTTAAATTTGAATATCCTTTTTTATGGAATAAGGGGGGGGATTGCATCATTAAAAAGTAAATAAATACTTACGGTACAGTTCAAAAGTACCAGTATTTGCAACTATATTAATATATTTAAAGCATTTTAAAAAAATTTGTTCAACTAAATCTGTCAAGAATGGGGAAAAGATTCTCTCTCTGGAATAATATTAAATGATGAAAAATATTCCCAAGTTTCGATGTAAAGAAAAAATATTTTAAATTCGTTATTTCTTCCTTTCATTTTTAGAAATTTTATCTTTATTAAAATCTGTTCGCGAAAATTCTACACTTAATTTATCTCTAACGTTTTTTATTACGTGAACAAACTTATAATTTTTGAAATTATTTGAGTGTGAAAATAAATAAAACCGGAATTATCAAGGGAAGAATAGTAAGATTTCAGGATAGAGACAAAAATAAGTAAATAAACATGATGAACTTCAAGAAAAAATCCTCTTGAATTTTTTTAAAACTGAAATAAATCTAAAAGAACATGATGAAAAAGAATTCAATCACTTAGAGTGCGTCAAAAAGAATTGTTTTTATCGTTATTAAATTAATCACAAAATTAAATATGAAAGAATAAAAACTCAGAGAACTTATATTGTAAAAAAAATCAAAAGTTGATATTTTAATACTATTTTCTAAAAATAAAGTTACACTCATTCAAAAACGAAATAAGATTTTAAAATTTAAATTACTTCTTTAATTCATGTGTCATATTTAAATTTTCCTTGGGCATTTTTACCGCTTCGTAATATTTATTTAAAAAAAAATGACAGTTTTTTTTTCTTGAGTTCAAAGTGAAATTTTATATCAAGTTAAAAACTATAAATGAGGGCTGAAAGTTAAATTAAAATATTACCAAAAGAAAGAGAATAAGCCTATTTTATTGGTACAATAAAAATTTAATATTATAATTTACAATTCTTCTGAGTATTACATTGGATTTGTCAAACAATGTCACTACTCTGATATGGACATGACTAAATACAGTTATGGGGGAAACATGAGCTTAAGAAACCCCCTTCCTCATTCTACACGATTCGAAACTAAAAAAATTGACGAAACCTGTCTCAATTGGGAGGATAGAATGGGCTTCAGGCTCCCGTCGACACGCCTCCACGAATTTTTGTACCTAATGTTAATCCTATGGAATTACCTACTTTAAGTCTTATATCTAGAATATTTATTTTAACAGCATGTAATAAAGTGCATTAAAAAAGGGAGGTTTCTGTGGAATTACTTTTTTTGTCTGATTTTTTTAAGTATTTTTAAATTCTTATAACAAAATCTCAAAATTTGCATTCGACGCACTAAATTGATCATAAAAATACTTTGAATAATTGGACAAAAAAAAGTAATTCCACAGAATTCTTCTCTTTTTATGCTCTTTCAAATACATATTTTAAAATTTATTTTACAGTTTGTAATTTTTTGAGTCAGCAAAATAAACGAGGAAAGAGAGAAAAGCAAAATTAAGAGTTCAGCCTCAGTGGGCAACGATACATGGTAAAGTAACGTGACAAAAGGAGATTTACGACCCTTTGAGGGAGCTCGGCAGATTGCATTAGAACATCTGCTATTACTGAATTAGAAATTTATTATTAAATAATATGAATAGCCATCAACACAGCGGTAGCCTTGTGGTCAAGGACGCGTACGCGTGGTTGGAGGTTTTCGTCGAGTCAAAGGTTCGAGCTTTGATGAGCAATTGATCTTTTAGATACGTCGTAAGTATATCAGTGCAGGTAACGTAAATCAATTACAACATTCTTTGTTTATACCTTCAGAATTGAAATTCACGCATTTTCCCCCGAGTATTTAATTATTTGTACATAGAACATTTGCTATTATAAAATTTGTGTTGCAAAAATTTATTACAATTATTAAATAAAATAAATAGCCATGGAAGCTGTAAGTCAGGATTATATCTTTCTACATATCGAAGAAAGAATAAAGGATAAAATATCTCTGAATGGAAAGAAGGAATGATTACGCTGCGAAAGATTAATTTAAAATAAAGAATTTATTCTCACTTCCGGTCTTCAGCATTGGATTACGGAATAAATCATGAAGGGGAGGTAGTGAAGGCTTTAAAAAAATTCTGGAATTCTTAGCAGCCACTCCAGATGGTTTAATTGACGATGATGGAGTTGAGGTTAAATGCCAGACCACTTGCCAAAGCGTAACTCCCGAAGAAGCAATAATTACAACAAAATTTTTCTTCTGGGTATTCGATAGATTTGGAAAGATGGCTTTAAACAAAAATCACGATTATTTCTATCAATTTCAGGGTCAACTGCAAATTGCAGAAACGAAATATTGACTTTTTGTTATATGGACACATAAATAAATAAAAAAAAAATATTTAAGGAAAATAATTTTTTTGGATAATATGACAGGAAAAAAAAAATTAGAATTCTGTTATTAAAATTGTCTATTATCCGAAATTATTGATCTACGATATCCGAGACATGCCATGCGGATAAATTTAATTTTTAATTTTTTTAAAATTATGTATTATTACTGAAGAAAAATTGTTCAAATTTTTATGATGATATATACTGCACATCTACATATATTATTTGCGTGATCATTTATTACTATTTTTTTCAAAACTCCATTTCTAGAAATTAGATTGTAGTATACCAGATTAGATTCTGGAAACACAGGAAAAGAGAAATAAATGAAAAATTATGCAAATGTAAATTTTTAGTCATTTTGTATCTCTGAAATTATTATACAGTGGTACCTCGACATACGAGTTTAATTCGTTCCGCAACCTTGCTCGTATCTTGAATTACTCGTATCTCGAAGCAAATTTCCCCATACAAAACAATTGAACTACCATTAATCCGTTCCAACCCCCAAAATGTCACACCAGTTATTTTTGTTACGTGGTTTTGAATAATAAAAACATATTTATAAATGACAAATATTTATTGCACAAAAACAAAAAAGAGAATGTAAAGAAACAAATTAGATATCCTCTCTGGTGTTTGCCTTTTTCGCTACATTTTTCTCGCTTTCACCTGTAGGCCGTTTAGAAAAAAACATGTCCAAGGAGGTTTGTTTCTTCCTCCCTCTCAGAATGTTCCGGAAATGAGTTAGGCAAGTGTCATTAAAAAGATCAGATGCACGACCTGTTGCAACTTTTTCCGGGTGTTTCTTTTCCACGAACTGTGAAACTCTCTCCCACATTCCTAAGATCTCCTTTATCTCACTTGTAGAAATAACCTCCTCCTCCTCTGACTCCTCGAAACCAATTTCTTGCATAACTTGAACACCTTGCTCATGTTTTTCTATATTTTCACGTTTTAATTCAATACTCATCATCTTTTTCTTAGCACTTGACTTTTCACAAACTTTCTTCCGATTCATGGTTATAAAAATAAATGAACTACAACTGTAAATGTAAACGCAACACAAAACGCGAACACAACTTATCACAGCGGAAGCACGCTGCTAATTGATTCACTGACCGTGATGGGCGCGACCGCGTGCTACTACCGGCTGACCTGCTAAACCGAACTCGTAACTCAAAGCAAATAATTCGATATAAAAACCAACGTTTTTATATGGTGGCAAAGTTTATTAGAGAAAATTATTGAAATATTAGTTAAAACTGTTAGTTATTTTTAACTTTAAAATTCACTTAAAAAGAGACATTTGTGACAGTATTAAGAAATTCATAATGCTCATAAAATCAAAACATGCATTTGAAAGTTTGTAATTCATTCTATTAAAAAAAGAATGGGAACCAGAATTCAGAAAAAATTATTGTGATAAGACATGGTGCCAAATATTGGAAACTTTCTTTCTTGCGAATGATTACTGTCTAAAAGTCAGCAACCCTTACTATCTTGGAGATAGTAAAGGGGAGATAGTATCTCCCCTTTGTGAGTACAATAGTTTTACGAGGCCTCATGTGGTGTGGGGAGTGCCCGGTGTTCCCAGAGGGGGAAAGAAATTTGTTCCTCAATCCTAAAAGCGCCGAGAGGAAAGAATATTTTGACTTATTAAAATTATTGAAATATTAGTTAAAACTTCTCGCAAACGTCTAAATATTGCATTGTTAGGCCAGTACGAACGATTCCCAAAATTTCAAAGCTCTAGCTTGATGGGAAGTTGGTTAAATTAACGATCGAAAATTTGATGACACACACACCAAGTGAAATTCAGAAAAACGTTGTAAAAATCACTCGCTCGCCGGCTCGTATGTCGAAAAACTCGTATGTTGGAGCTCTCGTATGTCGAGGTACCACTGTAATAATATTGTTACGCTTTTCTTGATATTCAATTTCTCTGTATAAAATTATACTGTCGAAGAAAGCAAAAACTAGGATTTTGAAGGAATAATAAATTTTTATTACTTTTTTTTAACTATCATTAACATGTGTTGGTATTTTATAATCATTTAGCTATGGGAAAATGTTATTTAATTGTGTTTGTTTTGCATGTGTATTATAGTATTATTATTGGTCGTGGTAACCTACTGGATAAGGTAGCACACTCGTTTCCGGCTATTTTCGTCGAGTCATATGTTCGTGCCTTGAAATGCCACAAAAGGCCCGTCGTATTGCCGGGTCTGGTGCACATTAAATCTATCGGAGCCCAAAGTCACCCCGTTGGGGTGGTATGGAAGTTAGGAGAGGTGGTGCCAGCTCAGGTGCCGTTCTCGTCACTTGACCGAGGTTCAAAATTACGATGTCCGTCGCCAATAGCCCATGTTCCTTCTAGTGCGATGTCAATAAAACCAAACAAACGTCATATTGTTATTGTGTATCATTGTTTATATTATATTTAAAATCCAAAAATAACAATTTTATTTCGATTGACACAACTTTATATACTTATTCAAGAGATTACCCGCAAAACATTTTAACTACACTTACGTTAAAATTTTTGAGAATGTAACTGGCACACATATTTTTAAATATAATTTTCGTATATTAGTGTATGGAATATATTACATACATTAAATGTATTGCCATTTTCATACACTAGCAACACATGCGTTTTGCGTACCTTACGAAGAGAGAGAAGCAAAATGTGCTTTTTTAAAAAATTATGTGTTATAACTAAAGGAAAATTGTTCTCCATTTGTATCATAAAGGAGAATGCACATCTACATATATTATTTGCGTGATCATTTATTACTATTTTTCAAAGCTCCATTTGTAGGAATCAGATTGAAATATATCGAATTTTTATGATTAAATGAAGAATATATAGAGAAAAAAAAAATTATTGCGTGAAAAAAAATTTCTGGTTCTTAGATATCTGCGGAATTTAACATTACATTTTTCAAGAACGAAAGTATTATCTTACTGCATTGAAAGTATGCCTGGAGTAGCCGAATGATTAAGTTCGCTATTTGGTGGCTAGTGCTCTTTCAGTCGAGCCGAGTGTTCGAGTCCTATTTTCCAAAACCGCCACCGTTTTTCAAATTTAAAAACAATTAATAGATCTCATATTTCTTCCAAGTGCAACACTAATAAATATCCAACACTTATATAATTTTTTTTGGAATTCGACCTCGAATCACCTTTTTCCATCCCTTTATTCTGATAACTAATGCAGAATGAAAATTATTAAGTGGATATTATATAAATAAAACTTTACTAATAAATATATGTAATTGTTTTTTCGCTCCTCTAAAATAAAGAAGGGACGTTTCATGACGATAAAGAAACAAAATTTCACCAAAATAGATATACACGAAGGCAAAATAGTACTTTTATTAACATGATAGAGATACTTATTGATATTTCATCTTTCTCATCTCTTCTTTCCTAGTCATTTATTTTTTCATTCTGAATGCCAAAACATAAATAAATAACTTAGATTCATTAGATATAATCCTAGCAGAAAACAAGTACTTGTTTTTATTGAGTGATTCTAATGAATTTCGTGTTAATTTCATATCTAAATTGTTATTCTCTTGTTGTAAATAAAATAGAGTGTCCATAGGTGTTAATTTTTCCCCAATTAAATTATTTTACAGAATTAAAGTCGAGAATAATCGACAAATTTCTATTACGATGAGATTGCGTGGATAATCTCGTATTGTGATGAATTTATAAAATGTATTTATAATTCAAGGTAACTTAGAATATTGTTTTCACATTAAATTAGTTACCACATTTTATGTCTAATTTTTTTCCTATTAAATAGCACTATATTTTTAGAAAAATATGATTTATGCAAGGTTGGATTTTGTTATTTATCTGTTTGCACTAATGTTGTACTGGAGTAACGTAATGAATCTTTAAGTGACTGACTTCAGAAAAATTAATCAAGGTTTGATAAAGGGAGCGACACCTGAAACTGTACGTTCATTGTTCCATTTCTATAGTTTTTATTGCCTTTGATTTCGAAATAAAATATAAAATTTGTATCTTTCAATACAAATATTTGACACGTGTACTATTTATTCCTTTATTGGTATATTTTGTGTTTTATAATTTTCTATCGTGAGTGTTTGATGCATACATGTGATGTTAATGTTACTGTAACGTGATTACCATTTACAAACTAAAACTATTATTACCTTAAATTTTTGTAAACCTTTGTTATAGATAATACTTTTCACAAAAAACCAAAAATTATAAGAATCAAACTCCTAATAAGAGCGCCTTGTTATAATTTTCTTTCCTATTTACTTTTAGGTTTGGGGCAATTAGAGTTGGGCGCAAAACTTTCGACACAATTCTCATCAGTGTTTCAGTTAATTCAACCACAAAATGACATACACCACAGCAATTTGTGCTGTCCAGGTATAAGCTTTTATTAAAATTCATTATATTTTTATATAATTAATCAGTGTGTACACAAAAATTGGAATATTTCCTGTTCAGTATTTGATGAAGGTATTTCAATAGCATTGTCGATCATTTATAAATAAAGTGATACGAATTTAAAAAAAAAAATGAAATAGTAGATATTGATTTTTTTTTAAATTAGAAGCCCCGTGAAAAAAGGAGTAAAAAAAAGTTACCGAAGGTAAAAAATGTTCATTTTTGAAGCAATGAAAAAACGAGCTTATTCCTAGTTTGGGACATCTTTCAAGGATACGGAAGGGCAATTTCGCATCGCGAGGGAAAGAGATCCATTGAATTTGCTTAGAGTGCGCACATAAGCACAAACCACAGATTCCTCACCCCCTCCCGATTGGGGAAAGAAAGAAACGGTATGAAAGGACGACAAAGGTTAAATTCCTTTCGTTTTCTCTAGTTTTGAATGGGATAGAAGGGGAAGAATCATGGGACGATTGCAGGTGGGAAAACAGCCACAGTACTTGCTGCTTTCAGACTGTGTAGAGATGTTTATTACCTTGTGACATTATTTCCAAAGTTCATGATAGTTGTCTAAACATAATTATAAGAAAATGGAAAAAATTAAAAGCATCTATGAAATTTCCAATTTGAAATCAAGTGAAATAATGAAAATTAAGAAAATAAAGCTTGTAATTTTTCTTTTATGAAAGAACTATTAACTTCTGCTCCATGTGACGAGTATCGTATAAATACTTCAACTTTACTGTGTAACGCCCTCTCCCCCTCCCAGTAGCGGAAACTTTCATCGACTCTTCCTTTCGGAATGCCTCGAAAGAAAACTTAATGAAACTAAACAAGCAACAATAAGAATCAAAATAAATAGAAAATTTTCACAAGACAATGAAAATGCTCAAAGAATTTAGTTGCATATCATAGAAGTAAATAATTCTCTTTTAAGAGAAAATAGACGCTTTTTTTTTGCAGATTATTTTCCTTTATTTCAAAGTAAGGATGACTATAATGCTTTTGATTTCTTGTTTTGCTTTTATATTACTCATTTTTTTACACATGTGTTTTGACAGTTGTCTTGAAGTTTGAAAAGGAGCCGCCAGGTTAGAAGAACCCCTTTCTAGATGTGAACAAACCAATTCGAGGAGGAAATCGAAAAGTTTGATAAAAATGACGTTTTAAAGGTGTAATGATACTTAAAAGTCAAAGAAACTAGAAAATAATTTTAAAATCAATCATTTGTATTAATTTGTTTTGTTGTCAATTTGTCAATCATTAATATCGATAAATTATTTTGCAAAAGAGTACGCATCACGATATTTATAACATGTTTTATTCATTTTGTATCAAAGTTATCTTCAAATATTTTAAAATTAACCATACTTTGCTTTTTACATTAATAATTGCTCCTTTATTATGTTACATTATAATTCCTTATATTTTCACCAGCCAAGTAACTCTTATTCTTAGGTATTAAGGTGTTTTATTATTCCAATCTAAATTACAGAATTAAGAATAGATTTGAATTAAATGGGGGGGGTAGTTTTTTTTTTTTTTTTTTATATAAAATGTATTTTTAAACTCTCTCTGCATTACTAAAGTCATATCACATTAATACGATTCATAACAAAATTTTAATATGTCTATTAAAAAAAATTGTTTGAAAGCGGATTTTCGATGTACAATATTTTCAGACATATTATAAATATATCTTATTTGAGAAAATAATTCTATTCTTTTGACCCTGAATCTATTAGAAATTTCAATAACAAAATTATTGGGATATTATTTTACCAAAACTGTATCAACTTTCAAATAAATATAAATAAAAAAAAAAACTTTCTGCAACGGAAAGAAAATTTATTGAGCTGGATTTAAAATAACGTACCGTTTTTAAATTTTTCAGGAAAGGGGAGAATTTAAAGCAAGTGTCGCTATACACTCAGAAAAATATTATTAATTTCAGTTATTTAAAATTATGTACAATTTACCTCTTTTGTTGAAACAGTGTTTCCTAAGCCTTCTACGTGATTTTTAGGATGACGAAACTATGGCGTCTTCAGTGCAATAAACGAGCAGAATGTGAGTGGGAAACACGTGTGAGACTCACGGTGGGGTTGCTTGAATATGGGGTTGTTCTGCTAGTTCAGTACTTTGGGCTACTGTGCACAAATATTCCTTTCTTCGCCAACACAGAGAGAGACTTCGTTAATGAAACACTGAATTTTATGTGACAAGAGAAACATTAACATTTAACTATCAAATACAAGCCTTGAAGGAATTTTCAAGTAAAATCACTCGAGTGTTTCTAGGACGATCGAGACATTTTTGCAGTTGCATACTTTTTTTTATACATTCAAGTCATTTAAAGAATCTGAATTGTCTCTTAACTCTTTCATATGAATATCTTCTAAAAAAGTTATAAGAAAATATTACCGTTCATTAAACGCTTCAAACTAAAATGTTTTCTACCCTATTTTATCAGTTGCTTTTATGATAAAATAGTAAATTTAATTAATAAATTTTTTTTTATATTTGCGAGAGATTTATGAACGAAATTCAATTGAAGAGCCCCACTTGAGGTCAAAATATAAAAACATAAATAAGTTAAAGAAAATGTAAATTATACAAGATATTATGGACTGGAAAGTGGGTAAATCAATCTTCAGCATTTCGAAAATAAATAAATTAAAAAAAAAAAAAAAAAAAACAGATATCGGAACGTAATTACGAATAAGGGCTTAAAAAATTCATTTATTACTTCCTTAAATCATGATTTGTCGATGTTCTTGCAATGTGGTCTACGTAAACGGAACAATGGGAGGAGAGGAAGCGACGCTCAAATATGAGAACGCAGGAAATTTGTTTCGTTGAAACTGCAGAGTGTTGATGGTGTGTACCTTGAAGCATTTATTTCGAATTTTAGAACTAGAATAAAATAAGATTAATGGAATATAATTTCTATTAGATTTTTGTTACTAAATTCGTAAGAGAATTTTGATATACTTTACTAAATAACTAGTTCCGAATGAATGTTCGAGGTATTGCTATTCCTGTATTCTCAGAGAAGAAATCCGAGCTTTTTTAAGAAAACTATTTCTTTCCTTGTAAGCTATTTAGCCGATGTTTATATGTTTTGTAAAATATCGCTTAATAGTTATCAATTCCTATTTTTTTCGCTCTAGAGTTTTATTAATCCTAACGACACTGTATTCCTGTAGTTTACGGAATTAACTTTGTTTCCCTTTTTGAAAAAAAAAAGTACATGAAAAATATATTTCTTAGTGGGTTGTGTACAAACTTTTAAATACACAATCAGTGACTGATATTACAGCATTTTCGTCTTTCTTTCCTCTGCTGAGGAAGAACACGTTTTCAATATGTACGGTTCTGGCAAATATTACAACATTTGATTCCGACGTCGTGGGTCTGAAGCTTAAGAAATCACGCTTGCTCGCTGGATTCTTGAGTTTTATTTTAAAAATTCATACATATGCGAAGAATGGGTACTCCACACACACACACAGCTAGTGAGGAATGTTGCATGTTTTAATTTCAATATCTTCAATGTATGAAAAATGCTTCCCATAACATAACTTCTGGAATGCTTTTTTTTATTTCAAGGATTCACATAATTATTAAGTATTGCACATTATTATTTCAAGGATTCACATTATTATTCTTAACCTCAAAGTATGGCTTGCTTTTCTATTTGTTTTTAACTGAAAGGGGAATCAAATAAGATAAAATTTTTAAATTTATTTGATGTTTTTTTTTTTTTTTTTATAAAATTCTTATAGTGAAAATAATTAAACCTCTTTTTCAACTTGACGTTCTTCTGTTAAGTTCTTAAAGTTAACATATTAATGATAATACCAAATAAACAAATAAATAAAATAGGAAAAATTGCAGTGATTAAAACAGTTAAATAAATAAAAAAAAACAAAAAAAACAACCGAGGATTGTTTCAGAAATAAAGATACTGTTTAGCATCTGTTAATAGCAATGTTACCATAAGTTATTTAGAAGATGCCCTATGGTATTGTATAAAAACAAGCAACATTATAATTATTTAATAATGGGTACGCCACACACACACATAACCATATTTAATTACACATATACACAACCTACACATAACCATATTTAATTGGTAGTAATTTTTTAGTAGAAAGTCCGTCTGCATATAACAATTTATCAATCGCGTGAAAATTAAACTAACCGTACAATTTTATTTGATTCGTATTGCATGGATATATTACAATCAAATTGCATTTTCTTTTAATTTTTTACAAATTTTCCGTGAAATCAGACTTTCTATAAATTTTTGAATACCCCCTTATTATTCTAGAAATTTCACGCAAAAATAAAGTATAAGTAACTGGGAAAGAACCGTGAGTGTATCTTTTTCAAAAAACTTTATTTAATTATAAGCTTTCTTTTCTCTTCCCCTTCCACACAAAACAGTCGTTCATTTCAAATTTTTTATAGTTCCAATTCTCTCAGTTTTGTAGCTTTAGAACTACTTTTTTTTTTTGGAAAATATATTAATGTCATAATGCATTTAGATAAAAGTTTCTGGTCAAGAAGATAAAATTTTCATCTTTATCTTTTCTGCTTTCTTTTCCGCTAAAATATTCAAGCCAAGTGTACTCTACGAACAAACCTTTCTAAATTAATCCAAAGTCCCAAAGGAAGCTCGTTTAGATTTTGAAAAAAATATTTTTATTTTTATACTCGTTTCGAATGAAATCCAAAAGCCAACATTATCGGGATAAATACGAAAGTTATCAGCCTCTTTTCTATCTCACCTTTTTTGAAATTTTTTTCATTCAGCTATGTGATTGATTTCGTTTATTGTATATTAACGTCATACTTAGAAGCAATGCAAAAGCTAATGGCGACGAACCTCTTATATTGAACCCAGCTCAAAACAGAAGGACGACACCAAAGCTGATAGATCCTCTCCAAATTCCCGCACCATGTAAGTAAGTGCATATGGAGCCACGAAAGTTTCAACGTGCATCAGCCACACTATAAAGCAGGGCCTTACAGAGGATTAGGATTCGAGCCGACGTCTCCACGGGAATAACGCCGGCTGCACGTTCCTGACGTTATCTCTACGTTTCGGGAATATTTCTTCATTGAATACGAACCATGATCGCAGGAGCGTCAATAAAATAATCACATAAAGAATGTATGTAGTTCGGCAAAAAATTTTGAACGAAGCCATTTATGAATACATTTACAATGCAAAGTTATACATTCCTGAATTCGGAGATTATAATATCAAATAAAGATTTTTTCGGACACTATTGGAGATTATTATCCTTTTTTTCCCCAAAACACTTCATGTACCCTTAGTTTCTTCATAAATGCTCTAATGAATGATAAACGCATTATAAACACACAGACACACATATATACACTTTAAAATCAAATTTTATCTATTTCATGTGTTGCAGATAAGTTACGCTACTTTCTAATTCTTTTTTTACCTTGTACTATATAACCTTAAGATATAAGCGACGTTAATATAAAAATTATCTGTGATGGTTTAGTTATAAAAAAATTTTAAGAAAATTTTCTTATTTTTTTCATTACTATAAGACATTTCATTTTGATCACTTCTTTTTATTAAGACTCATATCCAATCATTAAGAATTTTCTTTTAGAACAGCTTTTTCTAACTATAACTCTATTTTACAACGTTTTTCTGTATTTCACTTGGTGTGTGTGTGTCAATTTTCAAACGATCAAATTTTCGATCGTTAATTTAACCAACTTCCCGTCAAGCAAGAACTCTGAAACTTTGGGAATCGTTCTTACACGCCTAACAAAGCAATATTTAGACATTTACGACAAGTTTAATTAATATTTCAATAAATTTTTAAGAACGTAATTTGTGTAGTAACCGGGCGTCATCTATGTAGTTAAGATATATTGATTTACGCAGAGAGAGTGTACATTTAAGACGAGAGAGATATGAGGTTTTTTTCAAAGTTTTAACTAATATTTCACTAATTTTTTTAATAAACTTTGTCACCATTTAAAAAAGTTGTTTTAAAAAAACTTTTTTTTTTATCTCGAATTATTAAGTTTAAGCTGAAAGTGTTCCTGGATCATTCTGCATTGTTTCCAATCAGCCTAATCACCATTTTCTTAATGTTATATATTCCAGTAATTAGTTTTATCCATTTCAATAAATTCTCAACTTTAAGCTTCTAATATTTTTCTCGTTTAAATGCAATTAAGTGGAGCTATGTGGAGAACACACATTTTGTCCTACTTTTTAAAATTAACGACATTGCTTTCCACTGGGAACACCTCATTATTATACCATGCGTTACAATATTTGAAATTAATAACATTAATAAATTATCTGTCAAACAAAAAATTGGTTTCTTTTTATCAAAAAATCTGTTCTTTTTTTAAAAAAATAAAATTAAAAGTAGGGGATTGCGTAATATTTGTTTGGTTGTATTTCAAATAATATAGAGGTTACATTGTTTGTATGTATACTCGAGAAATATGACATCTTAATGGTCGGCATTAGCATTTTTTTTTTTTTAATATTTCTCATCCCGTTCTTTTCCATAAGAAATTTTTCAGGTGATATATTTGGAAAAAGTGAATCATGTCACTCATAATTGTTTAAGCGATAAACTTATAAGTATATCATCTATACACTTCAACTTACACAAGACATAGAAACATAAACTTACAAGAACAGAAAATATCTTAATAAATTTTCAGCATTCTATCAACTAAGAAAACACAGAACATTGTTAAAATCAAAGATTTGAAGCCACCGCCTTATACAATATTATTTTCCTGTAATTTTCTCAAAATTAATTTATCAATTTTTATGGCCATATTAGTGAATGATGGAAATACACCCGAATAGTTTCGATTTTCTGAAATACATGTGTATTAATAACATTGCATTAAAAAGTAATACATTTGTTACGTTGATTTTTTTGTTTTGAAGAGATGTGAATTTCTGTAATAACAATAAAATTCCTACTTCTGATCTAACAGCCTATGGAATCTAATTTTTTTTTGTCACGAAGGGTCAATCCACTGAATATTCTCTGTTTCAAGAACTTTTTCTTGATGTACAATGTTATTCTTTAGTTACTAAAACGAGGGGGGGAAAGGTACCATAAATGTTATGATGGTCATGCAATGCCATTGATAAATTTTATGTAAGAAGGACATTTTATTAAATTCAACTGCAATGGATATTCTTTGAATTGATCAAAATTCTTAGACTAAGATGTATAAAATGCCTTGCCCCCATTTGAACTATAGCACTTACAATGTTAAACACATCTGCAAGCACCTGAAAACAAAGTGGAAAATATCATTATAACTTTTAATATTAAAGAATAAGCAAATAATTGCACATAAACTAAGTTCGTTTCATTAATTACTATTTCAAACCTATTCGTAACTTAATTTACAATTTACCTAATTTGATTTTTTCCGTACATCAGTTACACGAAAGTTTAGAATAACTGTAGCCGTGCAACTCATAATTAGAATTATGTATATAAAACATTTGATACACAAATAAAAAAAAAATTGAACTAATATAGTACTGGTCAGAAAAACTGCAAGTGCTCAGAATAACTGTAATGAAATTATTAACTTTTGGCAACAGTGTTTTGGCTTAGATATCGTGATATTTTCAAAAAAAAAATTTTAAAAAAAAAAAAAAAAAAAAAAAAAAAACACCCCACTTTATCTTCTTTTACTGAGAATGTATAATAAATTTGAAGATTGTGGGGGAAAAGAATTGGAATGCATAAATATTATCTGATTTATATAAACTTTTATATATATTCGTTTGGTAAAAAATCAGAAATATATAATATATACTTATAATTCCATACAAGTATGCAACACTCATTTTAAGTAAAATGCATTCTTGCAGTATGTCTTATACTATTAAATTTTTAATTAAATTAAATTTTTTACTAACAATTTTATTTTATTCATTTTTCACTTTCCTTTATACCATGCTTATCTAAAGTGCGGCCCAAAAGCTTTTAAAATGCTGCCCAAACGCAAATTATAAAAATATTTAAATTTAAACATTCAGTTGCAAAGTCATTAAAAAGTAACTGTACTAATTTTAAATTTTTTTCGTTCGCCATGGACGAAAACACTGACGCTTCTGATACGGCACAATTGACAATTTTTATAAGAGGAATCTATAAACATTATAATATCACGGAAGAAATGGTTGCTTTAGTATCGATAAAAGACACAACCAAGTCTGCAGATTAATTCAATGAAAAGATTTTTCTTATCTATGAAAAATTTATCAGCTATCATAACCGATGGTGCCCCTGCCATGGTTGGTAAAAATGGAAGACTCGTTAAAATGGTTAATAATGAAGCAGTCTCCGTCGGCAATACGATCTTGATGGCATATCATTGTAATACACAGTAGGGTAATTTATGTGGAAAAATTTTAAAAATGGGAAATGTATTAAGCGTTGTTATAAAAACCATTAGCTTTATAAGAGCAAAAGGACTTAATCATAGACAATTTGAAGAGTTTCTGAAGGTAATGGGCACTAAATTTTCAGATGTTATTTATTATACAGAAGTAAGATTGTTTAATAAGGGGAAAATGCTCAAAAGATTTTACGGTTTGAGAACTGAAATAAAAATATTTATGGAAACAAAAGGGAAACCTGTGAATGAATTTGAGGACGAAGATAGGATTTTAGATTTAGTTTTTTTAGTAGACTTAACCGAACATTTGAATGATTTAAATTTGAGACATCAAGGAAAAACTCAATTTATTGATAAGATGTTCCAAACAATTACAGCATTTGAAAGAAAATTGAAATTTGGGCTTAATCAAATAAAAGTAAAATATTTGACACATTTCAGGACTTTGGCTGCATACAAATCTGTGAGTTGCACAAAATATGCTGCATCAATTTTTGATTTAATTCTAGAGTTTGAAAGTAGATTTCAAAATTTTATAAAAAATGAAGAGTATTTCCACATAATTTCTACCTTATTTTCTCTTTAAATAAATAAATTGCCTTCAAATGGAATGCATTGAACTGCAAAGTGACATTCAACTGAAAGAAAAATTTGGGAATGTTTCTTTAATGGACTTTAGAACGATTACCTACCCCGAGATAAATATCTTATTTCTCACAATCATGTTTTATTATTGTCTTCAGCTTTTGGCAGTACTTATATTTGTGAACAGTTATTTTCAAGAATGAAGTTTACAAAAATCAAAATAGGACAAAGATCACTGACAAACATCTTGAAAATGCAGTAAGAATTGCTACTTCGTCTTTTGAACCTGATATCGATTTGCTTGTTCAACAAAAGCAAATTCATCCAACTCATCAATTTGAATTTTTTCCATCTTTATGAAATCCAAACTAAATGCAACGAAACTTTTACAAATTTAAAACAAATATGTACATATACATATCTAATTCAAAATTTAAAAAAATTATAGTAAAAAGAAGTTAATTTATTTTAGTAAAACTACATAGAGTTAATTTTTATTTCAATTTGTTGAAAAAATATTGTTCGTGTTGTCCAGCAATTTTTTTTTTTTTTTTGCAATGTGGCCCTCAAACGGTCTTAGTTTAGACACCCATGTTTTATACGTTAATGCTCTCAAGGGGAAAATTAGCTTAGATTCAAATAATGAATTTACCGTGCAATTGGAAATTCAACCCCATGATTTCTAAAGAATAAAACGACGAGTTATAATATAATTGATATTTTAACACAATTAATTGAAAAAATAAGTTTCAGCCAAACATTTCAAATCAGTTTAAGAGACAATATTTATTAATATTCTGATGGTTGTAATACTTAAATATTGTGATGCGTAATTCATTTTGCGAAATAATATATATAGAAAAATTCAATAAAATTAAACTAAGAAAATAACGAATTTATTTTGACAAAGAAATTATTTCAGTGGATTATAATGATTAGTCTAATGTTTCATGCAAAATTGATTTGAAGGTTTTGTTGTTTTTTCAAAGAATCAATTAAGAAAGTTTTAGTTATATCTGCTGTATTTCTAGAATTAAAATAACACAGATTCTCTCATCACTGAAATGAATGTAATTTTTATAAATATTTTTTCAAATAACCCCAATTTCCCTAAAATGTCAACAGAATAACATAATTAAAATAAAATTTACCATTACTGTTAGATAAATTTTTATAGACACACACTAAACGTTCAAAAATTGTACCATTTATTAGACTTTAATATATATTTCCAAAACAAAACTGTATTGGGGCAATGATATTGAAAAGTATTATCTATTGAATTATGCTTGAATATCAATCAATTTTTTCCTGCACAAAATGTGTTTGAATACTTCTCATCCTCTATACTCATTAACATAGAATATTCAGCTAGCATTACGCCGAATAACTGCGTATTTTTTTCCAATTTCATAATTGTACAAATGATTCCTAATAAATGATTTGATGTGTTACATCCACAGCAATTATGTTAATATGGGAATAGATCTGTTATATGAAAATGAGGTTTAAGCTTGGAGTCTATTGTTTTGCATTAGTTGAAAGCAGTCTTAGTAATTCATAAGAAGACAAAATGGTTTTATTTACACATTTATTCAATACATGAAACGCTCTAAAGAAAGCATTTGCTGATACATAAATAAAATGGTTTCTTTTAAAAAAGGATGAAGGTGAAAAAAAATGGTCTACAATACAAAAAAAAACTACACTTAATAACATATTGTAAATTCATATTTGATAAAAAGAGGGATTTACAACTAATCTAATATAAATATTTATCTATGACTTCTCAGGTTATTCCAACAGTTCATTTAGCGTTATAGCTATTTCAAATTGCAAACTCTTAATTTTTTGTCTGTTTGCGGAAATTCTATGTAACTCAAGAAATATTTTTTTGTTCACGGAATACAGAACGCATAATCAATATTTGCACAAAGTTTAGCAATTTCTTCCTCATAAAAAGAGCTCGTGTCACCACAATCGATTGCAAGCATCACAACTTGATAAATGTTCTTCAGTTTTATGCATTCTTTTAAATGAATCGGGCTTTGACGCCAAAATTCCCGGAGAAGATGGAAATAGTCGTAATCGTTCCATTCTTTGACGATTCTTTCGTAGATAATGAAATGTAGCAGGAAAAAAAATATTCTTCCAGATACAAATGACCACATACCTTCTGCGACCTCTAGGAACTCACTTTGCAAAGGCCAATCCAAAAAATACGCGAGTATCTGACAAGGATATTCTCTAAAAAGGTTTTCCTTTTCGTCGTTCGCCCCTAAGTGAGCGAGACAGAAAAGTAAGTCCTCGTTATCGATACTTTGCATTTTTACCGAATATCTCAGCCATTCTATTTTCTTCTCCATGGATAACTTAGGAAACAAAGTTCGCAAACCTAAATAATTGTCGGAATACCATGGTGTGCGATCGCCACGAATATCGTTATCAAACCACATTATAAGACGCGCGATTTTATTAAATTCAAAAGGGCTTATTCTTTCCAAGCTGGGATTCCAAATTCTTAGAGAAGTGAGATCATCGCTGAAGAACTTCTTTTCATCCCTTGTCATTTTGTTCCACAGAAAAGACGCGTCGTCTTTTAAATAGTAAAAGCTCGTGAGGGCATAACGAGTTCTTATATCCAGTTTCTCATTTCTTATCAAAGCTTTGGCAGTTTCTTCGTAGTTGATTTTCCCGCTTGATTTCCATTGGAAACTAATCAGTTCCTCAGAGCAACGGAGTATTCGACTGTGTTTCAACATCCATTTCTTAATTTCTAACCTGATACAACGAACTAAAGTCAGCAGCTCGTTATGAAACGGTTTTGGAATCGAGAGAGAAGATATTTTTTCAAGAATTAAATTATTCCATTCAGCATAAAGCAAATCATTTTTTGGCTGCAATGTAAAGCACCAAGGAAATTCAAAATA
The DNA here is from genome assembly GCA_019974015.1 of Nephila pilipes. NCBI lineage: Eukaryota > Metazoa > Arthropoda > Arachnida > Araneae > Nephilidae > Nephila > Nephila pilipes. The sequence goes on along the minus strand of BMAW01099353.1, from coordinate 12,408 downwards.
ATCTGTAGTATCTATGTTATGATAATAGATGTGTGGTTTATTCCACTGTCTTAAATGGTGATTGGTAAATGGCGATGTCATAAATAGAGAAGGATATTCATCTTCCCATGAGCTAAACTGAAGGTCACTCTGATGGAACGCTAAAAAGCTGTCAATACCCTTATTGAGTGGAAAATATATCAATAAATCATATTTTTTCTCTATCGCAGTCATTTCGGGATTGTTGGAGATTCCGAGAGCAATTTTTGTTAAACAAAGCCTCTGAAGTGATAGGACGGGAAAATGATCCAGCACCATATCGGTAAGACTTAGCAGAGGAAATATCTTCAGATAAATCGAATAAAATCTGTAAGAAAAAAGAGAAAATTTGCGCGTAATTTCAATTCTTTCGAAAAAAAAATAGGAACAAATTGCAGTCAATTTAAGTAATTATGGGGTATTGAAAATACACACACACACATATTCATATATACATATGTGAGGGAAAAATTGTACATTTGTGAAAACAAAGAAATTTGAACATAACAAAATTCGGTGCGATACTCTACACACATAACAGGTGCCATAGTCACGTAAAAAGGGTGTTTGTAGCTCATGTGCAAAAATTTTTTGGGGTGATAGAAAACGTATGAACAAACAATTTTTACCATGCAATGCACTGGCGGAGTGCAAGGAGTGAATCGCTAGACGGCACTGCAATGGAAAGAATAAATCGCGAGTTTTCTTACTCATCGTCATTTCTGCTGTAGATTTCGGTAAACATTTCGACGTAGAGAATTATGAAAAGGCGGACATGCATTTTATGTATGGTCTTGCGAATGGGTATAGTTTGGAAGCGAAAAGACTATATATTCTATAAAAATAATAAATACCGATATAGATTGCTCGCGTGTAAAATAATATTTTTTTAACTAAGCATTAAAAACAACTCAATTACTCCCCGTTTACAGTATTTAAAACACGGTATTTATTGTAAAAAAGCCCTTCCTCCAAGACATGTATTTAATTATTCTTTTTTAAAACACCGTAAAAAGTTTTTGTTTTTATCTGATGTCCATATTCATTCAATGGCGAACGATGTCAAGAGTGATTCTTAACAGGTCAATTGAAAAGTCCCCGGCCTGACACATAGATGGCGCTACTAGAATTAAATCCATATGTTTTTCAGTTAGCCCTAACCCTCAAAAGATGAGTGTATAAATTTGACAGCTTTCGGATCATTAGTTTGTGAATTATAGCATTCTGAGTGAAGCAAATTTTGTTATTATGAAAAAAAATGGATAAAAAGGAATTTCGCGTGTTGATAAAATATTGTTTTTTGAACGGAAAAAATACCGTTGAAGCAAAACATTGCCTGATGCCGAGTTTCCGGACACTGCCCCGGGAAAATCAACCATCAAGGATTGGTATGCTAAGTTTAGGCGTGGTGAAATGAGCACCGAAGACGGTGAACGCAATGGACGCCCAAAACAGGTTGTTACCGACGAAAACATTAAAAAAATCCCCAAAATGATTTTGAATGACCGTAAAATGAAATTGAATGAAATAGCAGACGCTCTAAAGATATCAACTGAACGTGTACATCATATCATTCACGAATATTTGGGTATGAGAAAGCTCTGTGCAAAGTAGGTGCCACGCGAGCTCACTTTTGACCAAAAACAACGACGAGTTGATGATTCGGAGCAGTGTTTGAAGATGATCATGCGTAATAAACCCGAGTTCTTGCGTCCATATGAGACAATGGACGAAACATGGCTCCATCATTTCACTCCGAAGTCCAATCGACAGTCCTCCGAGTGGACTGCACACGATGAACCCGCTCCAAAGCGTGGGAAAACGCAACAGTCGTCTGGAAGGGTTATGGTGTCTGTATTTTGGGATGCGCATGGAATAATTTTCATTGACTACCTTGAAAAAGGAAGGACCATCAACAGCGACTACTACATAACGTTATTAGACCATTTGAAGGACGAAATCGCCGAAAAACGGCCGCATTTGAAGAAAAAGAAAGTGCTGCTTCACCAAGACAATGCACCGTGTCACAAGTCAGTGAAAACGATGGCAAAAATCCATGAATTGGGCTTCGAATTGCTTCCTCATCCACCGTATTCTCCAGATCTGGCCCCCAGCGACTATTTCCTGTTCTCAGATCTCAAAAGAATGCTCGCTGGGAAGAAATTTCGTCGAATGAAGAGGTGATCATCGAAACTGAGGCCTATTTTGAAGCAAAGGACAAATCGTACTACAAAAATGGTATCGAAAAGTTGGAGGGTCACTATAATCAGTGTATAATAGTGATTATAGTGACACTATAATCACCCTTGAAGGGAATTATGTTGAATGAAAAAAACTAATTTTGCCAAAAAAAAATGTGTTTTACTATGGTAGGCCGGGGAATTTTCAATTAACCTGTTACTCTTGAAGAATCGAATTCTTCGTATAATTTTTCACCCATTTTAATCGACAGACCCGAATCAAATAACCGTGCCTGTGATGTATGACATTTTGTACGTATTTCTGATAAAAATTCTTACAAATAGCGAAGTGGAACAAAAAGATGAGAAAGAAAGACGAAAGAAATTATTAGTGATAAGACTACACTTCGCGTGTTTATAATTATTCTAATATTAATTCCTTCTTCAGGCAGCTGAATTTTAAAAAAAGTAATTTTTTTGCAAAAAAAATTCAGGGTGCTCCTTTGACCCCTCCAAACATAGTTCCTGCTTACAATTATATCTGTTAAATCTTTGAAATTTGATCTATATAAAAAGAATATTTAGCGATAAAAAACAGTGTTTTTTGCATAACTAATCACGAGACATACACACACAAAGTTGAATTTCTATATATCGTTTTTGTAAAGCAATTAATAACTGTTATGTTTGATCTCATAAAGATAGTATTCTGTTTTTTAAAACGTTTTTCTGAATTTCACTTGGTGTGTGTGTGAGTGTGTGTGTGTGTCATCAAATTTTCGATCGTTAATTTAACCAACTTCCCATCAAGCTAGATCTTTGAAATTTTGAGAATCGTTCGTACTCGCCTAACAATGCAATATTTAGACGTTTGCGACAAGTTTTAACTCATATTTTCTTTAATAATGCAGTTTAGCCCAAACACTTGGCGCGATTTCAAAAATTGGCACCAAACTTGGCGATTTTTTTTTTTTTTTGGCTGAGCGTTAAATCAGTGAAACTGAACAGGGTAGCCACATTTGGCAAAATACTGCCAAATAATTCTTGTCGCCAAGGGTAAACCTTTTCTGAATTCTGGTTCCCATTTTTTTTAATAAAATGACTTACAAACTTTCAAATGCATGTTTTGATTTTATGAGTATTATGAATTTCTTAATATGCTCACAAATGTATCTTTTTAAGTAAATTTTAAAGTTAAAAATAACTAACAGTTTTAACTAATATTTCAATAATTTTCTTTAATATACTTTGCTACCATATAAAAACGTTATTTTTAAAAATGTTGGTTTTTATATCGAATTATTTCCCATCAAATTATAGGTGAAGAATACTTTTCATTTTAACAAAATTAAAAACAGTTCGCCATATTGTATTTGCATCTTTATGGAGTACTTAAGAGATATTTCACGGTTTGGGGGATTTATGATTCTGCAGTGCCCACGGTTATTCCGTGATTATGGTTGCGATCTCGCGGTTTGCATTGCGTCCGTCAGGTTGTGGGTTTGAATCCTGATTCAACAGATTGACCGTGGTGCAGTGGGGCTCATTCCCTTAAATCTATCGAGGCTGCAAGTTCCTCCATTGGCGAGGTGTGAAAGTTTGGAGAGGGAGATGCCACCTCATGAGAGTCGTCCTCTTCACTTGACCGAGGTTCATAATTACGAAGTCCGTCGCTGTTAAACCCTCAAATTGCTTCTACGTGCAGCTTTAATAAACAACTAATTAAAAATTCAGCAAACAAAAAATCGAATACACGCAAAGATACATATGCGTTCGTTTTTCTGAATTGCAAAATTACAGGCGAATTCTATTATTGCTTGAAATAAAGTAAATTATTAAATATGAGATGACAATTAATATTAGAAAAATAAATAAATAAAGCAATTGAAATGGCTATTTTTCATAAAGGCGGGAAAAACTGGAGTGAAATAAAACATCCAACAGAAGCACTGGAAGTGTGCGTGAGCATCTTTGTTACTTTCACATTGGCATACAAAGTGTTATTTTCTTCCGTTGTTTGCTATTTTCTCAAAAAAATATTCGTGTATGTATGTATTGGAAAATCATAACAGAGTAAAGTAAGCAGATTGAATAACGATTTAATAAATAAAAGTCGAAATTATTTATTTATCAGGGATATTATTACGATTTTATTACACAATTACTTTCAGTATCAAATTGAATAAAATAACGAATTTTCAAACAATTATGATTTTCTATTATATTTCAATGAATGAATTGGGGAGAAATTGGGTAATTTCAAGACATGAGGAAATTTTAAACGAAAATAATGTAAATACTTCCAACATAAAGAATATTATTTATTCTTCCGTGTTTGTTTTAACTTCCAATATTTTCCGTGATTTCGGAATGTGACTTTATTTAAGCTTTTGATTTTTTTTAGTGCAAACAACCGCGATTCAATGGGAATATAGCAAACAGGAATAAAAAAGACTAGCTCTCCAAAGGAAATGTATTTACTATTACTTGCCTCAGCAAAATCAGGGATGCCCGCAAATACATTTTGCTAGAAGACACTCCATTCTTATACAGCTGTGTTTAAACCAGTTTTAGCCCCGTATGGCTTGTCATTTAACTTTCCAGCTCAGGGAGTGATCGATGGTCAGCAACTCGATGCCACTTATGCGATGTAGTTATCGTGTCTATGGAAAATACTCAGTCAAGGTTATCTTGAGATGGCCTTGACTAAGTATAGTCAGAAAGTTTTGAATGACAGTAACTGCCTTAGGATTGTAAAGAAATTCCTCAGGGCGTAAACAGATGTGAGGAGCAAAATCAAGTTTCAAAAGGCTTAGTTAAGCGGTTGGACCTCAAATGTCAACTGAATATCCAGGCTATTTCTGCAATTGATATAGTTTCTTGTGTTTTCAAAATGAATGTTCAAGCCCTGGTAGTGATTTGTTCCGAGCCTTGCTATTGTGGACATTATTAACTAACATTTCTGACACTGGTCCGTAATAAAACGTTGGAATTATCATTTTGATGTTATACGCCTATTGCTGTCTTTTTAAAAAATTTGCCTGTGAAGTAGAAAGTTTTTGTGACAAATAAATTGTATTCAACACTCGTAATTAACGAACACTGAGGAAAGTGCTGATCAGAAAAGGGGGAAATCATCTCTTATTTCAAATAGCAATGTAGTTTCTTTTTCATTCCACTTTTTCCTTACATAATTCAAAAAAAGATCAGCTGAAGAAAGAATAAATTTGTTGAGCATTTTCTGTAATTCTAAGTAATGTAGTGATTTTGGAGGACATCACTTTCTTTTAGGAGGTCAGATTCGAGATTTATATGATAACATTTTATAGTTAATGAAATTAAATCAAGGCGCTTACGGTATTTCAAATACTTATTGCGATAATTTTTATTTCATGTCTCTAATTACTAATGTATGACTGAATTGATTAACCTTAGATTTCTGTGTTATGTATTTAGTAGTATAAACAAAAATTTATACAATTTATTGAAATGTCAATGCATTATGAAATCAATTTCCCCTTTATTTTTCTTTTCATTAGTGAATTACAAAGTAATGGAAGGGTAATTGCAATCCGAATCAATAAACGTTTTTTTTTTATTTTTATATCATATTTTTTTACAAATTTCGGGCTGTTTTTAGTGGGAAATATAAAGAAAAAAAAATTCCCTCAGTTTGTGTTCCGATTATGTAAAACGTTATCCTTTTACAGTTTTCTAACGTTCTCAATGAATACAACTTATAAATATGTTGTATTCATTGATTGAAGAAATAAGCATGCTTATTTGTCAAATTAAAATATTTCAATTTGAAGGAATTTTTATATATGTATATATAATAACAGTGCAAAGTTAGCTACATATATATATATATTCACTGTTCTAACATGAACATCTGAGTTTTTCCCTCAAAATTTCACACTGTTACATGACATTTAATTGCCGCCACAGCGTGACTGGCAACGATAATTAAGGTCATTAAAAATAGGAAAGAAAAGAATTGGGCAACAAAAATAGACCGATTTCATTTTACACTTTGTTGCTAACAATACTAAACATGTTGGGCTTTCAATAAGAAATATTAATATAGCCTGATATCACAAATACATTGAAATTTTTTTTGCTTAATCTGGTCAGTTGTTAACACCGATTGGAAAACAGAAAGAAACGCTAATTTTGAAACTAATTCAATGGTACAATCATGTGAATGAATACAATGAAATTTTTGCTACCAATACTGTACCATTAATTGATAAAACTAGAAACAGAGTGTGTTCAAAAAATGCTGATAAAAATATTTGATTGAAATTGCTTAGTGACCAATTTCATTAGAAAAATGTGCGGGACGTGTATTTAAGTTTTTGCAAGTTGAATCTCTTAGAAATCCCAAGTCCTCTCGCGGGGGGTAGTGTTGAAGTTTGGAGAGGGAGGTGCCAACCCCGGTAAGCCCTCGTTACTTAATCAATATTCAAGAGAGAGAGAGAGATCTTTCGCAAATTGCTGGTTTCGCTGTGGGTGTCTTCTACCGGGGTGTCCTAAATAGGGTTTAATTGTTTAAACTGAATTCTTATAATTTAGTTTTCCAGGCTGATAGTTCGTGTATTGCTTCTCAGTGCGACGTTGATAAACGGTCTTATAATTTGTGAAATGAAATCAATCGCTCATGCTATTGCAAACAATTTATGAAATAACGTATACTTAACGTTCTGAAGTTTATAATGTATGACTGAACAAAATAATTTTAAATATCTATTATATATTTGGAAGTACAAACTAAAATTTATGTTATTTGATAAAACGTATATGGATAATAAATTCATTCCCCTTCTTTTCATTATTGAAATGCAAAATATTGAGAAAATCAATTGCAATCCAAATTAGCAGAAGAAAATCTCATTTTAAATGCATATTATTAAGCAGATTATCTTTCGAGAGAAAAACGTAAAATTCCATTTATTACGTAAGAATTTGTTTCCAAAATCTTTAAGTCTTATATATATATATATATATATATGGTTTACTTTCTCTAAAAAACCGATTAAAAACATATATGTTGTAACAATCAGTAGAAGAAATTAGAGCACAAACTTTACTGGTTTGGAAAGATTTTAATACAAGTATACTTTATTCGAATATCGTAAACTTAGCTGTATATAAATTTTTTTTAGTTCCATATAAATATCAGAAATAATGTAAGAGTTTTTCTTAAAAAATATATTTATTTCATATTTATATGCTTGCATATTTTAAATTATTTATACATATGTATTTTAGTTTATAATTTTGTAGAATTATTATATGCTACGCATAATTCTCACACATATTTTTTTTTTCCAAAATAATTTTGGTACAGAAAAAAAAATTAAGGAAATAAATCTACACAGTGTTCAACATTTTACAACGTTTTTTTTTAAATTTCACTTGGTGTGTGTGTGTCATCAAATTTTCGATCGTTAATTTAACGAACTTCCCATCAAACTAGAACTCTGAAACTTTGGGAATCGTTTTTACTCGTCTAACAATGCAATATTTAGACATTTGCGACAAATTTTAAATAATATTCAATAATTTTAATAAGTAAAAATATACCTTCAACTCGGCATTTTTAGGACTGACGAAAAATTCTCTTTCCCCCTCTGGGAAAAACGGGAATTCAACATGAGGTATCGTAAAAATTTTCTACCTTCAAAGGGGAGATAGTAAGGGTTGTTGACTTTTAGTGAGTATTCATTCGAAAGAAATATTCCAAAATTTGGAGCCATGTCATATCACAATAATTTTTTCTGAATTCTTTTCCCCATTTTTAATAGAATGACTTAGAAATTTTCAAATGCATGTTTTGATTTTATATTATGATTTTTTTTAATACGCTCGCAAATGTCTCTTTTGCAGTAAATTTTTAAGTTAAAAATTATGTTTTCGAGAATTTGATGTACAGCATTTGAGAAGTATTAAGAAAGTAAAATTTAAATGATTGGTATGTCGACTAGAAATCATGAATTAGTAAAAATTATTAGATACATAACTTTTATTTGCTCCATTCGTAATTTTTTAGTCCACGCAAATTGGTAAAAATAGTTTAATCTGAAAAAGAATTTATTATATCCATTGCTTAATTATGAGATAGCTTGATGAAGGATGTGGTGCATTATATATGAGAAAAATATTATGAAAATATTAATAAGGCACTATATAATAAATATTTGTCGGTTAAAATAATTTCAGAATATTTTTTAAAAAAATTTATTCTTATTTTTGTGCAATGTTATCGTGTTCCTTACAAAGTAATAAAGTTCGTTTGTGTTTTGTCCACGTTTTTGGGTCTAGAAGATTATGACGCGTAATACATGCAGATTTATCTGCACTTTGCCAATCATACTCAAATTAGCCTCACCTCACCTCTACGCGGTTAGATCTGGTAATCCAAAAATATTTGGAAACTAAGAAGGAAAGGCTTGTATATGTTGTAAAATTTTTCAGTAAAAAATATTCAATAAATGATTGATTAAATTGAAATTATAATTAAATTTTTTATGTGTTTATCACGTGCTTGTTTTGATTTTAATGTATAATAATTAATATACTTTGTCATAATATAAAAACGTTGTTTTTAAAAACGTTAATTTTTATCTCGAATTATTCTTACATATGTTTCTGCATTTCTACCAATTAAAAATAACATAAAAATTTAAAACTCGGTCCAGTGACGATAGCTATACCTAAGCAAGAACTTCCTTATTAAAGTAAATTTTTTTTTAAACTCGACCTAAAGAATTCCCGGTAATTTAATGGAATACTAGTTTGGTTTGAAAATTGAACCGGATTATTTTTAAAAGAAAATTCTGGTAATTTTCAAACAATTTTTTAAAATGTTTTCAACTATTCTGTCAGAAAGATAAGCGTTCTTGTCCAATGACCTTCTTGATAAGGCAAGCATACTTGCAACAGAAATACTGCTTAACGTAATCAAAATGAAAAAATTATAATTCGATAAAAAAATGCACAGTAACAAACAGAAAAGTTTCTACTCTTTTAATTTTTATTGAAATTATTTTAAATTTCTTGAAAGCAAATTGGTAAATACTACTTACTGAAGAATCACAAATGGTTTAAAAAAAACTTGTACTGTGAGATCGTATTTTAATATTTATCTCAATATGTATAAAATCAATTTTTACGGTGAGATGTAATAATTCACTCAAACTAAATTGGAATAAAAATACAACCTGTAACTTACCAGTGCAGAAGTCGAGAAACGGCTCCACTTCCTTCACGTGGTTCCAGAGAAAAAGGGAGATTTTGAAACCCTGAAATGCGGGTTGATAAGTTGATAGTAGCTTTTGTTAGTGACATTCCTCACAGGTCCACACTTTCTGCAACATGTGGGGGGGAATCGACTTATATTCGCAGGGGAGAGTGTTTTGGAGGGAGTGTAGTGGAGGCGCATGTGCAGTTCGGGAAATCATTCGATGTTTTGTTGGACTAAATTCTGTCATAATGCCATGATATCTTTATCTCGAGCTACTGACCCATGTAAACAAGTCTTGAACTCGTTTGTTTAGCACTGCGTTTGTGATATGTGTCAAGTAAATTAATTTTTGCAATATACGCTACTTTTTAATAGAATGACAGATTATCACATTTTTTTTTTATCTTCTTGTTCCTTAAATAATATTTAAATCTTAATTTTGGATTGTGGTAGCATAGAGGTATTGAAGCATTCTTCTATCAAATAGCGAAAACAATGATTTAATTTTCTTAATTTAGGTTAGCGGTAGTATAGAGATATTGGAAAATTTTTCTATCAAATAACTAAAATAATGGCTTCAAATTTATTTCGTTTTCACACAGACATTTTAAATAATTTTAAAAAAGGATAATTTGCAAAAAAAAAATATTGAAAAAATGATACTTTGGAACATTGAATAAAGAATAACATATTCATGTTCTTGTACTTCACAAATAAAACGGCTCACATTCACAATAAAAATGCAATACGCTCAGAAAAAATATTATTAATTTCAGTTATTTAAAATTATGTACAATTGTTCTCTATTTTGTTGAAAATGTGTTTAATAAACCTTCCACGTTCTTTTTAGGATGACGAAACTATGGCGTCTTTAGTGTCATAAATCAGCAGATTGTTATTGGGAAACACGTGTGAGACTCACGGTGGGGTTGCTTGAATATGGGGTTGTTCTGCAAGTTTAGTACTTTCGCCATCTGTGCACAAACATTCCTTTCTTCGCCAACAGAGAGAGGGGCTTGGTTACTGAAACACTGAATTTTATCTGATAAGTGAAACAAAAACATTTAATTATCAAATACAAGCCTTGAATTAATTTTTAAGTAAAATCACTCGAGTGTTTCTAGGACGATCGAGACATTTTTGCAGTTGCATATTTTTTTTTATAAATTCAAGAAATTTAAAGAATTTGATCTGTCTCTTACCACTTTCATATGAATATTTCCTAGAAGAGTTATAAGAAAACATTATCGTTCATTCAGCCCTTCAAACTCAAATGTTTTCTATCTCATTTTATCAGTTGCTTATATGATAAAATAGTAAATTTAATTAGTAAAATGTTGTATATATTTGTGAGATATTTAAGAAAAAGCTTTATGAACAGCAATTAAGGACTACGTTCAATTGAAGAGCCCCACATAAAGTCAATATGTCAAAACATAAAAAAATATGGATATAAATTAAAGAAAATGTAAATTATAAAAGATATTATGGACTGGAAAGTGGGTAAATCAATCTTCAGCATTTCGAAAATAAATAAATTAAAAAAAAAAAAAAAAAAAAAAAAGTAATAACGAATAAGGGTTTAAAAAATGCATGAATTATTTCCTTAAATCATGATTTGACGATGTTCTTGCAATGTCATCTACATGAACGGAACAATGGGAGGAGAGGAAGCGAAGCTCAAATATGAGAACGCAGGAAATTTGTTTCGTTGAAACTGCAGAGTGTTGATGGTGTGTACCTTGAAGCATTTATTTCGAATTTTAGAACTAGAATAAAATAAGATTAACAGAATACAATTTCTATTAGATTTTTATTACTAAATTCGTAAGAGAATTTTGATATACTTTACCAAATAACTAGTTCCGAATGAATGTTCGAGGTATTGCTATTCCTGTATTCTCAGAGAAGAAATCCGAGCTTTTTTAAGAAAACTATTTTTTTCCTTGTACGCTATTTAGCTAATATTTATCTAATTTGCTAAATATCGCTCAATAACAATCAATTCCTATTTTTTTCCGCTCTAGAGTTTTATTAATCCTAACGTCACTGTATTCCTGTAGTTTACGGAATTAACTTTGTTTCCCTTTTTGAAAAAGAAAGTACAAGAAAAACATATTTCTTAGTGGGTTGTGTACAAACTTTTAAATACACAATCAGTGAATGATATTTCGACATTTTCGTCTTCCTCCCCTCTGCTCATGAAGACCACTTTTTTACTATGTACAGCTCTGGCAAATATTACTACATTTTATTCCGCCGTCGTGGGTCTTAAATTTTAAAATTCCGCTGCTTTGTTGGACTGTTAAGTTTTATTTTAAACACACACACACACATAGCTATTGAGCAATGTTAAATATTACACTTCCAATATCTACAATGCATGAAAAATACTTCCATTAATTACATAACTACTGGAATGTTTATTTATTTCACGGATTCACATTAATTTAAAGTCAATCCTTAACCATAAAAATTGACTCTCTTTTTTATTTGAATTATAACTGAAAGTGGCATTAAATTATCTCTGTATCTTTTCTGTCAATAGGATAGTCAAAGGAAAAATGTGGTAATGATACAACCGTGGGGTGAATATTAGAATGGAAAAGGCTTTGTCCCTTTCTAATATTTAGGGATTTAAAAAAAGGGATTGTCTGAGAGATACGAGTTATTGCTTAGCATCTGTCAACAGAAAGATTACCGTAATTTATTTATGAAGATGCTTTAAGGTAATTTATTAAAATAAACAACATTATTATTCAATGTTTACATATCTATATTTGTTTGGTAGTAATTTTATAGTTGATACCGTTTGGATATGATAATTTATATCTCGTGTTAAAATTAAATTAACTGACTTAAATTTTGATTCCTATTGAATGGATATACTACGATGGAACTGTTTTTTTTTTTTTTGTATTAATTCTATTTTAGCATGAAATCAGAAATTTTTTAAATTTAAGA
>BMAW01099351.1:0-11513 GCA_019974015.1 Nephila pilipes | reverse complement strand
AGAATGATTATATTAAGAATTATTAATAAGAATGATTATATTAAGAACAATCCTAATAAGAATGATTATAATAAGAACAATTAATAAGAATTATTCATAAGAATGATTATATTAAGAACAATTAATAAGAATTATTAATAAGAATTATTATATTAAGAATCATTCATTGGTTGTTTCGCATAAAACATTTGAAACAAAAAATGATTTATTTGTAACGATTTAATAAGTTTCTCATATTTTTTAATGATTGTATCATGTTAAAAATTATTTTCGTTTCTTATTTTTTGTCTAAACCATTTTGAGTTAGAAATCTACGAGAATTGGTATTGTATAAGAGTATGAGAATTAATAATTTTAAGTGTGGAAAAAATTTAATACGAGTAAAATTATGACAATAATGATTTGAATTATATGAATTTGATGTTTTGAAGTATGATAATATTGATTTGAAAGATATGAAAGCCGTATTTTAAAGTATGATGATAATGATTTGAAAGATATGAATTTATCTTATATTTAAGTATAATAATCAATGTTTTAAAGGATTTGAGTATTGATATTTGATACTTTTAGTTCAGCATGATAATTAATGGTTTAAAGTTCATGAAACTGATGTTTTAAAGTGCTTTAAAGTGTATTAAGTAAGGTTTATATGAGCTATTTAGTAATGTCATTTTGTAATGGTATATGTCAAATTAATATTTATCATTTATGATGTACGAAGTATTCTGTTACATGAAAAGACTTTTGCTTTAATTGTAAATTTGTACAATCGCGGACGATTAACATATTTGGAGAAGCCGAATGTTATCTCAGATTTTTATGCCCGTCTGTAGAGAGCGTCTTATAAAGGGCGTGTGTAAGATGTAACTCCCACAAATCCTCTCAGTGTCAGTGTGTAAGCGAACAAGTTGACATTTAAGAGTAATTATCTCTTAGTAAAGCGATAAGGACAGTAAACAATAACGTTGTTACTGCTATACAACCAAGTCTGTTCTTTGTTTGAGGATTAAAGCCGAAGGTAAAGGTAAGTTAAATAAAAGACAGTTAAAGTAAGAGTAAATAACAATCAAAAGTTTATTAGCAAAAAGTTTATTAATAAAAAATATAAAATGTGTTCCTACAAATCAGAAGTGGAATGAAAAATGTTTGTTAGTAAAAAGAAACGATTTTTCAGCATGCATGAAGAATTTCATAATCCTAATTCTTGAAAATTGAGTCCTCTTTTTCTGGCTCTTATGAAATAATAATGTTCTGTAGTCGAGAGAGAGAGAGAGAGAAAGAGAGAATAATATATGAAACTAATAAACCAAATTCTTTAACAAAGAAGAATTATCAAACTGTATAAATTTCTAAATTAAGATGTTTCCGTCCTCCTGATAAATTGATATTAAGTCAAGTGTAAAAAAATTTCAACAGATGCCATTATATTTTTTTACCCCTTTTTAAGAAACTATCCGTTTAAAATTATTCCCCTTGGAAGGGTGATTCTTACAAGTTATTCTTTGAAATTTTTCAAAGTGAAAATCCAGTCAGGAATTAGATTACAAGTGGTATTGGTACTTTCTTGTACTCTACTGTGGTTTGCCTTGTGCAAAATAAATCAGTTTTGCTGTTAGATGATAACTCCTCAAACATAGTATACAATTCAATTGGATAGTTGATATAAGAAAGACAGCGATCGGAACAGTTCGTAAATTTGACAAATTTAAAATTTAATTGCAATTTGAACTGAGAGATGTTCATAATCGTACTTAAATCTTGTTAATATATTTTATAATTATTCTGAAAATGTCTGATTCTTTGAATTGAATGATTCTTTGCGTGAACAATTAATGATTCTGGAAGCCATAAATAACCCTAATACTAGGAATACTAGACAATGTTCAGAAAAATATTTTTACATCAATCATACGAAGTAAAAAGATGACATTTATAATGTTACATCGGCAAATCTTGATTATATGGGAATATTAGAAGAACGATTCTATTTTAAAAAAATCTTAGAACAAAGATTCGATCGGAAACACCGAAAAACAACATAATGAACAGGTTATTTCACTTAACCCTATTTTTCACTCAAATGATATTTCGAGATCGAAGCAATTACACAATGATGTTGAATAAATGTTAGAAGAGTTTGTCTGCGTTAGGCTTAAAATCTGAAAACATCAGTCCATTGGTTGCACTTGTAGGTTTAAAGGTTTAATTTTGCGATTTATCTTTAGCAAACGATACAATAAATGTAAATGATTCATCAAATTCTGACTTGTATAATTTATTGAAGTTTATGCAATCAGAGAGAGATACAGAGTAGAAGAAAAAGAAGTTTTTTTTTTTTAAAAAAAAAATCATTCGAACAAAATATGAGTAAGAATATTCTTCGAAAGCAGTAGTATCAACAGTTCAGGAATTTATCTTTGCGATAGCTTGCAAATCAGCCAGGTGCTTTATTATTTTGCGCAAAAAAAAGGGGAAAAAAAACACCGCTTTCAAGTACGTGATTCATTTGGTGTAAAGAAAAAGAAAGACGTAAGCAAGGTAGATGTTTTTCATGATCTTAGCCATCATATAAGAGATTGCAAATTACAAATTTTTTTTTTGTACATTGTGGAGGAAAGTACAATCACATTTCTTTATAAGTTTAATTTCAAAAGAAATATAAAAATGCTGACTTGGAAATTAATAAAAGAGTGTTTCTAATTAAATTATTCGAGCAATTACTCATACAGAAAAAAAAATCGAATTCTGCTGCAGAAGTTAGAATTATATTTTCGGGAATTTTATGGTTTACAGTTCTATGAGATTATCTTGCTCTCAAGAAACAGTGGACAAATTAAACCTTAGCTTAATATACAGACATTTTCATTTTTTACCTTTGGGAATAAAAACTCCATAATTAATAAGACTTTTGGTGTAGTTAAATTTTCTCACACTTGAAAATATGAATTTCTGTGATTCTAAATTAGCGATTGATGAGATATCACACCATTATTTCGCTTCTAATATTGAAAATTTTAAATGAAAATAGAATTAAACAGTATAGATACTTTACCCTAGCTGATATGCCTGAATGCTTAGAACCCATCTCTGTACTTATAAAGTAGGGTATTATTTTAATGTAACTGGGAAAATTAAACATTTGAATAAAATATTGTTAACCTTTGAAATCATTTTTACTGGTACATTCTGGATATCGACATAGGGAAAATCGAGCATTGCTCATTTTTAATGTAAGAGGTGAGAACATGTTATAACATAGAATAAATTCAAATCATAATTCTGAAATTTTTACTTCAGAAAATTTTCTATTTATTATTTTACACATAGCATGGAATAATTCGAAATATTTGTTTAATTCAACATTTGTGGTTTGATTGACTTTATCGTTAAAGGAATTAAAACAAAAATGTTTATTTTTCTTGGCTCCATTATCTGATCATATTTGATTTTTAGGACCTTTTACTTTGAAAATTAAATGCCTTATTCAGAGCGATTGGTCTTAAGACACCTCAGAAGACTCTGGAGACGTGACCTGATGATCTAGGTTCATCTTGGAAATGTTGGTGTGATGCTATTTATCGGTCAGAAAGATTTTCAATTCGATTTTACTGTTCTTTTTTAAAAATTTCATGCTATAAAATTGACAATTTTCTATTACACTTACTCTCTAATTTAAGCATATGGCTCAGTTGCTTATTTATGTGTAACGACATGTGACCTACGAACAGTATTTATTCCAAATAGAATACATTCGTGTTGAAGACTCTTACTTTAACTAGGTTAGAATTAGAGGCAGCATTATTATCAGAGTGGTTGATGTATAGCGCTTTAAAAGCCTTTAAGCTTTTCGGTCCCATATAATTTCTGTACCGGCTCTAAAATTGCCTATTTTTGGAGGTCACTAGAGAATTAGGAGGTCACCAGAGAAATTTAAACTTTTAGTAAATAATCGGGTAGATGAGATTCACTAATTTACTTCTCATTTGAACTGGTATTATTGATTTGGTACTATTAATACAGTACACATTACCACTGAGAGAGATAAAAAAAAAAGTTATCTGATGTTACGACATAGTTGCAAGGGTCAAAATGGCTCAATTTCCTACCAATATCTTGCTAAGACCCGATAAAAAGTAAATAATCTTTTTAAAAGAACTGAGGTTCAAAATGAAGTGCGATGGTATTTTCCAGTGCGAGTGTTTGGTAGCAGAACCTGAAAATCCAATAGAAATTTCGATGTATAATAATTTAAAATTTCTTTTACGGATCACTGCTTAGGTAAAAAGGCTCGTCATAAATCTTAGAAAATCGAACAAATTATATGAAACGTTGACAGTTGAAGAATGATTAGAAGCTGAAACGTTTTTGATCCGAAATGAACAAAAATGATTTTACAGTTAAGAATTCAAATCCTTGAGAAATGATTATGCCAATGATAATATTTGTCTTTATTATATTTTGTACAATTCTTAGATGAAACTGAGTCGACCCACCCAAGAAGAAAGGTTGGAGGCTTACGATTTAACATGAGAAAAAGAGTATCCCATAATCCTAATGAAAGGTTCCTGGTTATAACTTCATTGACCTTACATAGAATAACGCGAGACGATTGTGCAGAATATCTACCACTTTATCCAGAATCAGATCGCATTTCTAGATTCTAAAAGAACGCCAGTTGTAACGACTGCTCTTCATTACTCTGCTCTTGTGTCATATCTAAAGATATCAAGCAATAAATATTGACTCTGATTGAAGACGCGTAAGAACAAAACAAAATATCTTATTAATATTCACTGATGTATATGTAGCTAAAGTAGCTCTCTCTCAAATCCCAAATTATCTCATCAATTCTAACTTAAGATCAACTAATAAATTCTTAGCTTACCAGTTCATCCGCATGATTCAATCGCTTCACAAACGGCTGGTTCTTATCATAATACTAATAAGTCGTTTATCTAATTTCTTTCATTTTCCTTTTTCTATATATTTCATTTATATATCATTACCTCTAAATCACTTCACTTCCTTTTCATCTTATTTATCTCATAACGATTCATTTTGGTTGGGAAGAAATTGTAATTTTATGCAATTCAAATTCATCTAATGTCCCCGAGATTAGTGATTAGGAAATTCGCGAATAGCCCAACGTCACACAGTTAGTTCTCATAAAGGGTTTAATTTGTATGGAATAGCATTTGTAAACTTGCTGACTGGTTGAAAACACCGTTCCTCCAGGATATATTAATAAAATACCTCCAGTTATGGCATGCGGATTAAGTTTTGCCAGTTCCGTTAACATGAAAGATTCTAAAGAAATCCAACATTCTTACATTTTACTGATCATACGTTGAGTTTCTAGAGCTCTTCATGATTTCAAACTTGTGACTCACTTGACTACTAATTCATTTTTGTTGCTTTTCATGAGAAGTTTGGCTAGAATGGCAAATAACAAAGTTATTTACTCAAACAACGCCAAAATGCTTAAACCAGCTAAGACGGAGAATGAAGTATTATCCATCATCAAGACTGATAAAGAATTTCTGACTTTCATTGATAAAAAGAAAATAATATCTAAGAATATAATTGAAAAGGTAGCATGTGGTGGGGAGGTTTTATGAATAGTTTGTAAAAGAAAGTTTATGAAAGATCGTCGGCAAAGCGAATTTGCATCATGTAGAAATATTAACATTATTTGTAAAGGCTGTTCTCAATTTATGTCCATTTTCCTTTTTATATATAATGAAAACAACGAATTGCACCTTTTAACACCAATGAATCTTCTTATTTTTCTTATTTATCAGAACCGAGCTATCCAGTTAGCTATGCTGAAATCATCGAAAATGGATCAAAAATGGATCATCTCTTAGAACGAACAAAATATCAAATCTTATTGCTAAAACATTATGATCAAAATGAAAGCGGTACTACTCATTGAATTTAAGAATTACTCATTCCTTAAAAATCCTAATAAAATTACTGAATTCAAAGTAGCAGACGATATGCTAATAGAAGATGGCACTAAAAACAAACTTCATTGTAAGTTTGAGATAATGGCAAAGGTCATATCTGGGCGCTACAACAATGTTCGCTCGTATTAAGTGAAAACTGTCAATGGACCTTTAAGGCTAACTGAACAACATTTGTATCCATTGGAACTATAGACTTTCAATCTGTTTAATAACTTTAAAAAATTAAGACTTTGTTATTTTTCAGATTACCTTTGCAGTATAATCATAGTACTTAAAAAATTAATATTTACTTTTCGTGCATTAAAGTTTATTTATTTTCCAAACTTATTTCATATTGTGTGCTCCAGAGAATTTGTTGTTATCATTTAACACATCGATCAATAACTCCCGAGTCTAAAATTGAAAATAACATTTTTTTTGCGAAATTTTTTTTTATTCATCAACATAACACATTTTGTTAATCACCTTTTAGGGTGATACAATCGTTCCAACGCTTTTCCAAATCTTTTTTTTTTTTTTTTTTTTTCCCCCGCAAGAAATCTTTTTTGTTGCGAGTAAATAGCGATAAACAGCTTTCTGAATCATCGACTCGTTGCTGTTTTAAAGCAATCGCGGCACCCACTTGAAAAAAACCTTTTTCACTTCACTTCAAAAAACCTTTTTCCTGGTCCGATCGACTTAAAATTTTGACACGTTTCAAGCAAAGATTAGTACTCTAGAAAGACCTGGTTACTGGTTTACTACGAGCGCCATCTCTGGGTTAGTCTTTGGAGTTATTGATCGATGTGTTAACTAAACAAGTGTTAAATATCTAAATAGTTAAATTTATTATGCGAGTGATGTAAGAATTAATTTGTAAATTAGATACTTCTAATATAAAATGATGTTTTTTTCCCTATTAAATAAGAATTTTAATTGTGAACTCTCTTACAAGTTTAGGTCGCGAATGAGTGCAAAATACTCGTAATTTAGATATTTTCTGGCGTGCTCCTCAAACAAGTGCCTCGTTTGTTATTTTAGATAGATATAGGATATACTGTGATCTGATTAGAAAATGGTTTGAGTAATTTGAAAGAACAAACGCTCATAATATGTTCTTAAATTCTGTTAATATACTTTATAGCTATTCAGAAAAGATCTGATTCTTTGAATTTATTGATTTTCTGTAAGAACAGTTAATGTTTGGGAAAGCCGCAGATAAGCCACATACTAAGAATGTTAAGTAAGCAATGTATAGAAACTGAATTTTTATCCAGCCTTATAAACTATTTTTCTTTGAGAAGAGCATAAAACAAAACACAACGACATTTTCTTCTTTTGTCCAGACTAGTTCGCCCGTCTTGTTTTATGAACAGTTACCTCAAAAAGAAACAATGTAATTTATCACCCATGTCAAACTAATTATCTCACTGAGGCAAAATCAATTCTACAGTCAACTATTAAATATAAATTTTTCAATTTGAGACTTGATTAAGTTTAAATGATTTCATATTTTTGTAAT
The DNA here is from genome assembly GCA_019974015.1 of Nephila pilipes. Lineage (NCBI taxonomy): Eukaryota > Metazoa > Arthropoda > Arachnida > Araneae > Nephilidae > Nephila > Nephila pilipes. The sequence goes on along the minus strand of BMAW01099351.1, from coordinate 4,040 downwards.
TATCTGTTGATTTTTCAGGGTCTCACATGTACTTCTATATATAATACATTTTATATTTCGTGAGTTTTTGCATATTTCAAGAACTGTTTACCTCTTCAGAATGTAAAAGAAAAAACTCTTAACAACAACAAACCAGTTTGTATCGGCATTTTTTTTTTTATTTATTTTTGAGACCGCATTGTAGACAATCACCAATTTTTAATCATTCCAATTGAAGTTCGATAATTCTATGATGATTCGTCAATATATCTATTTTAATTTAAATAATTAAAGATTTATATTTGTTGCTACAAGTTATAAGTATTATATTATACTTGAAAGTATTTTTTAAACATAAATGTGAAAAGTAAATTTAAATTTTACTTGAAAGTAATATTTAACATAAATGCAAAAAACATTTTTTTTTTAGAAAAACAAATAGTCATCCATACCGTGACTAACAATTAAAGGAACTTATCGAAATTTTAATACCCTACAAATGTTTTTCAATCTCCGTTGAGTTGCCAAAACCCCAAGGTAAGTTATTATACGAGTCATGTGCGCGGAGAGGGAGGGAAGAAATGTAATGAGAAATTTATCATCTCTTTATTTTTATTTAATTACTGTAAACGGCAAGCCTCTTACATTTAAAACTACTTTTGATTTCCACTTTTCACTTAGCTTCTTCTTTAAGAGTCGTGCATGTTTTGTTTGTTAGAAACGTCCCGAACTGCATTTAAATACCGAATGGGCAAAATTATGGAAAATACCCTTTCCACTCAAATATAAAATTTGTCAGTATTCGATAATATATCTGTTTTGCCTCATTATTTCGCTAATGATACTTGCCAGGGGAACGATGCCAATTCGCGATCATCTTGGGCCGTGGTAGCCTAATGGCTAAGGTTTCGGATTCGTGACCGGCGGTTTTCGTTCAGGCGTGGGTTTGATCCTTGACCGTTTAAGATCCGCCATGTAGCCGGGGCTGATGCACGTTAAATTTATCGGGACCCAAAATCCTACCGTTGGTGTGGTGTAGAAGTTAGGAGAGGATGGTGCCAGCTCAGGTGTCGTCCTCGTCACTTAACCGAGATCCAAAATTTTGAGTCTGTAGCCAATAGCCCTCTTGTTGCTTCCAGTGCGACGTTAATAAAAAAAAACTAAACTAAAAAACTCGTGAGCATCTTAGTTATGGCTGGGCATTATAATAATATAAATGAATGGAGCTCAATGTAAATTTTAAAAAACCTTAATAGAAAATGTCTTTAAACGACTGCCTTCTTTTTAAGAAAACAACATTAAATAATATAATCAAGGTTGGTTTAGTTTTATTAACGTTGCACTACAAGCAACACGAGAGCTACAGGTGACGGACCTCGTAATTTTGAACTTCAATCGAATGACGAAAACGACACGTGAGCTGGCACCTTTCTCTCCTAACGCCACTGGAGGACTTAGAGCCTCGACAGATTTACCATGCTTCAGTCTCGGCTACGCGGTGGGTCTTTAGTGGTGTCTGGACTTTGACAATTACATAGTAATAAAGCTAATTTTTGTTCAAAACTACTGTTAAACCTCGTTGATTCAGAGCCCATTGGACTGGACACTTAATCTGGACTGTCATCGAAAATCATAATTAATAAACGCGAATAAAAAAAATTGAGTTAGGAACGCAAGATTTAAAGAATTATGGTACAAAATTGCCTATGTTGTCATAATTCTTATTTTTCATTTTATGGAATTCATGTAATTCTTTTGTTCGAATGACGTCACTTAAAAAGATGCCAAAACTTAGTGAATTTAAGACCACATTACTTTTATGATAAAATATGTTGAAGGCAACAGTAATCAAATCGTATCTGGACATTACCAACATTTGTACCATCTATATCAATTAATTATTCAAGAAATTAACGTTGAATGGAGACAACAAAATATCAGTCGTTTTTCAAACCATGAGTGTGTCGAGTAGGGTCAATGAAAACGAATCTGAACCCCCATGTTCTGAGTAATGTTTTCGACCTAATCCATATTGTGGCTTGGCACCAAAGTTTTGATGCACCAGATCAGAATGCTGAAGAGATCGGGTCACCAAAGTGAATAAACACCGAACTGACGGTGGCGTCTCAAGAAATTACCACCATCAGAATAAGCCGGGAGTCGTGAAAAAGCGGATGGATCATGCGTAAACGAACAGCTGTAAACACAAGTAATTCAAGTCCTTTTGTAACAGCTACATAGAGAGAAGCTTTAACTTGACTTTAGCTTCTGTTTCCACTTCGACCTTCAGCATTTTGTTAAAACTGCTCAGGTGGACAGCTGATACTTTCATTAATTTAAATTTATTTTAAATGTTTTTAAAGTTAATTATTGTTTAAGTGTGTAGTCGCTGATTCTGAAGTGAGATATATGTAGTGAAAAAAGAAGGGTTTTCTACAAAAATCAGAAGCTAAATAATGCAACTCTGTACAAAGGAAGAGATATGCAATTCTCGAAGCCTTACATAGGAAATGAACTGAGAACTGAAGTGCAAGGAACGGAAGGAAGGTAAATAATTTTCGTTTCCCTTTATGCGTATGTTTGAACGTATGTTCTTTTAGATAACTAAAATGAAAGTGAAATAATTTTAAATATGTCGTTCTTCACAAAAAGACAAAAATGCGGTTTGGTCGAGCTGGCATATGAATTACCGTATTAGCGCGAATATAACGCAGTACTTTTGGACTAATCATTTCCCGTTAAAATATTGGCTCGAGCTAAATTCGAGGTCTAGGTAATAGAACGTAACAACTCCCATGCCTTTGCCTAACCTACATAGATTTTCGGAATAACGTGACGACCACACCTATACCCAAGCAAAATTAGGGAAGTCTCGATTTATATATTGTGCATGTGATTCACAGATAAGTGTGTACCATACCTCTCGCAACTGTTTATCTTCTATGTTTTGCTTAAACGAAAGGTTACTTATTTTATTCTTTAATGCACATAAAAATGGATGCGGCTACAATGTGTTGAGAAAAAAAAGGCTATTCAAAGATGCAAATAAAAAAAAAGAAACCATACTATATGAATTTTAAAACTTAAGTTTCAAATGAGGTAGAGAGAATGAACACCTTGAGAGATTCAAAGAGACATGGAGTCCCAGAAGTAAATATTCGTCTGGGGACGAACGATTTAACAAACTCTAAAAATGCAAATTTATCAAGAAAATCTTTTGTTCAGCCCCAAAAAGAGAGGCTTAGCAAAGTTAAGCAGCGAATGTTAAAATTAGTAATAGAAAAGCGAAATAAAGGATGCCCAATATCCCATGAAGTTATAAAATTGAAAGCATTAGAAGAGGCTTCTTATTTAACCATTTCTAAAAAGGACTTTGAAGCAAATATGGGTTGATGTAGAAGAATGTTGAAACGGAATGATTTATGACTACGACAGCGAAAAACTGTCGCACAAAAACTTCCTAGCAATTTTTATGAAAAATTGTTGAATTTTCAGCAGCAGGTTCTACGAGTATCATTACGCAAAAAGCACAAATGTAATCTTGGATATATGGAAATGCAAACCAAACCCCAGTCTATTTTGACATACTTTCCAACCTTACAGTAAACAAATAATGATGAAAAACAGCCTTATTGAAGTCAACTGGATACGAAAGTCCAGAATTATTGTTATGCTTACTGTTAATGCTGATGGACAAAAACTTCAACTTTAAATTATATTGAAGCTGTACCGTTTGAAGATAATTTATTGTTAATCAGACAAATAGGTAAATTCTGATTTTTAAGTTTAAAATATTTAATGTGACTATGTACAGCGATTATACAAAAAATATGTGACAGGAGATACCAAGACGTCCGTCTGGACCGGGAACCAAGTAGGGACTGACGCTCTTTTAGGGCCATCGACCTCCAACGGTTTTTCGTCGGCGAATTCCCCCAATCTTCACAAGCTGCCGAAATAGCCACGGTCACCCTTCTGCTGACATCTCGGGGATCAGGTGTCGCTCGGGCAGTCCAGATGCATGAGTGTCAAAGTTGGTAGCTCGACCAACAAACATTGAA
>BMAW01099345.1:45653-70934 GCA_019974015.1 Nephila pilipes | reverse complement strand
ATATATATATATATATATATACATGAATATTTTTCTATCATAAAAATGTTCAGAATATGGAACATATTAGATTGCTTACTAAAAACCGTAAAAATATTGCAATTTGATTTACGTGTATTCATTTTTGCACATGCCATCGTTATTTAAACTACATTTCATTTTTAAATTTCATTTTTCTCTTTTAGTTTTATGTGTTTACACATAGATAAAATAGTAAAAAAATTGAGTTTGTAGTTTAAAATTCCTTAGAATCAACATTAACGAAATCAAAATGACGGGTAGACGGGAGCTTAATAATCAAACGAATAGCAAGTAAAAAAAAAAAAAAAAAATCAGTGAACTTTCCGTGGATCTCAAATGTAATTGTTTCATAATTTAAGGATTTTTGTTCTAACAATTCAATCTAATTTATTCAGATATTAATTTTATGTTAATTTCAGTAAACGAAATATTCTGAGAAAAGTATGCTTCCATGAATAAAATTAACTTGATTATCAGGTCTAACCATGTAAGGAAAAAAATTAATTGAATATTTCTAGAATTTAAATTTAATATTTAATAAGATTATTAGTCTTAAAGGTTTATAGTGAATGTAAGGGGGAAAAGGGGGGGGGGGTGAAAAGCTAAATGAAAGGAATAGTAATAATTAAAGAAATAATCATTAATAACTCTATTGAAACTTTTTTTTTTTTTTTGCTTCAAAATAATTTTAAAAAATAAACTTATTTAATCTTTCTAGAATGTTATATTAGGCAAGATTGTGTTAATCTTCGAAGAATGTAGTGAATACTAGAAAAAGAAATTAAATTCATTCCCTATTTAAAATAGTATATAATTTTTTTTTTCTTATAATATGCTCATTAGAGTTTTTTACAATTTTGAAATATACATTTACGATGTTTACATAAGGAAGTAAAGTTTATTCAGAGAGTCTTCATTCAGAAGAGTTTTTTTTATTAAATAAAATTTTCATTTCAGTTGTAAAAACAATAATCATTTCCTTGCCATGTATTGTATGCACACGAGAGTTTTGAAAATATAGCTGATATTTATATTGATCAAAGCTTAAATAATTTTTTTTTTTTTTTTGACATTAGAAAAAGAAATATAAAATCATTTCCAGGTAATGTATCTTTTGAAATATGTTCAGTAAAAGATATCTTTAGTTTTAAAGTAAACATTAAGTCTCACAGGGTGAGAAAAATCTGTTCACTTCATATTCTGTTCATGGAAAGTTTGTTCGAAAAAATTATTGCAGAAATTCTAACATCAACAATTTAAATAATTTTTTTTAAATGAATGCACTGATAATCAGTGTGATTATTCTATATAACAGTTTTTTTTATATCAAACTATAAAATCTAATTTATTCAGATTATATTAATTAAATTAAATCTACTAAAAAGTGTATTAATATAATATACTCAGCAACCTTATGTTCAGAAAAAAAATTGCTTCTAGTTTATTCAGATTAAAATAATTATATTAGTTAAAACGAAAAAAACATAATTCAAGTAATAATATCAAATCCTTCAACCTTACCAGAAAAAAAATCATAAATTACTTCTAATTTATTCAGGTAAAAATCAACGAAATTAATTCAAACGAAAGAAAATGTCTTAAAATAATATATCCAACAGGCTTGCATAGAAAAATCAAATGGTTTCTTCTTAATCAGATTATATTAATTTAATTAATTAAAATAAAATGAGGTATATTTAATAATAATATAGAATGAGGTACCTTGCATGGAAAAATAAAAACATCGCTTCCATATTTAAGCACTGTGAGAATAGTGTTTTTAAACTAAGTAATATTCCATCAACTATATACAACTCTTCATTCAACTGAATAATAACGCACAATGCAATTAATTTTTAAAAAAATTTTGAATAATTCAAGTCAAATTAATTTTTATCTAAACGAATAAAGTATAAATATTTCAGATATTTCATTTAATGTATAAACGTTGTAGAAAAATAGTACATTGCAACTAAGTGACATCCAAGTCAGTGATTTTGCGCGAAAAAATAAAAATGTGAGAGTTAAAATTTGCTTCCAATTAATTCATTGATATTATATTAATTCCATCTAATCTGAGTGTGTGCTTGAATACAACAGCTTATTTGTATAGAAAACATTGCAGTAAGATAATAGAAATTAAAATAAGATAGATGTGGCTGACCATTACCTCCTTATTGGTAGGTAATATTCCAGTAGGAGGTAAACAACTCAATATGCCCTGATAAAGGTAAGGAAGTTAGCTCGAGTCCCTTAAGAGTTATGATGTCACATCCGTCCAAACGGGGTAAGAGAGGAGGATGTACACGTCACTTCCATCTCTTATACGGGCCGCTGTAGCCTAGTGGTCAAGGTCGTGGACTAGCGGTCGGCGATTTTCGTTCAGTCGCGAGTTCGATCCTTGGCCGCCAAAGACCCGCCGTGTAGCCGGGGCTGATGCACGTTAAATCTGTTCGGGGCCCAAAGTCCTCCCGTTGGCGTGGTGTGGATGTTAGGAGAGGGGGTGCCAGCTCAGGTGTCGTCCTCGTCACTTGACCGTGGTTCAAAATTACGAAGTCCGTCGCCAATAACCTTCGTGTTGCTTCTAGTGCAACGTTAACAAAAACTAAACTAAACTCCAATCACTGCTTATGATAACCGGGGACATGAACACAAATCTGAGATTCCGGAAATATCATTGATGCCTCCATTACTTTTATTAAATTATTACTTTTTGCGTATTATTTGTTCCATTGAGCAACCTTGAATTCCTTCTAGTGGTCAAGAATCGATATTGGTCTGTCAAACAGTATCTTTGTCAACACTAGTTTTTTTTTTTTGTCTTTTTATCATTTTTGGCGAATGGTTAATTGTGTTAATTTCTCTTTTTAGGAGATTTGAATGAAGACGATCCTATTAGACCACCTTTAACAGACTGTCTGATTTACATTAGGTGGAATGGTAGTTTCTCGAGATTCCTCTTTGAAAATAACAGGATATTTAGAAGAAGAATATTGGAAAAAACGATCTTGCTCTAAACAGTAAGAAAAAAAGAGCCAACTTTCCTTTGAAAATATCTTTGGAGGAAGAGTTCATTTCTCAAAATCATATCCATTTCAGGATTGCTTTCGCTTTTTGAACTTTAAATGACTTCATTTGAAAAATTTAAATGCTTTTTAAAAAACTTCTCATATTAATAAAGATATACGCATCTACTATGCATTAATGTTGTTGGTACAGGCAAGCCAAGCAATTCAGCCGAAATGTAAATGTACGTATGGTGTTAAAGCTTAGTGCGCCCACTTACGTTTCATTTTACGCATGCGTGAATAAGTTAACAAAAAAAAAATATTTAATACCTTTCGCTGGAGTCGTTGTTAGACGATTTCAACGATATACTTTTACTAACGTATGTTAACCAGCAGAATTAGTTTGATGTTTGGTCTTATGTATGCGGAAGGAATATATGTATGAATATGTATGGATTCCTGAAAGTGTTAATGAACATTTCAAAGGAAGTGAAAACAATTTATTTAATATCGACAAACTGAAGTCTTATTTATTTCATCATAACGGACAAAAAATTAATAACTGTCAAATTTATCAAAATATATTTTCACTAAGAAAGGTTTGCAGAGGTTTTTGGAAATGAATTCGGAAGAAAAATCTCATGCTTGCAATACTTGCAACGATTCGTTTTCTTCCATGCAGGATCTAACACAACATCAATGTATTCGTGCACGGGAGATGACATACACTTGCAAAGTGTGCAACAAATCATTTTCTAAAAAAATTAATTTAAAAAACCACTTGCAGACTCATTCTAACGAGAAAGTATTTTCGTGTTCTCATTGCAACAAAGCCTTTTCTCGCCAAGCTTACGTGAATTCACATTTGCGTACTCACACGAAAGAGAAACCATATGTTTGTGGCTTTTGCCAAAAACAATTTTCTTCCAGTGGTAATTTGAAAAGACATTCCCGTATTCATACTGAGGAAAAGCCTTATGTTTGCGAACTTTGTAATTACTCTTCCTGTGATAGTAGTAAGCTAAAACGTCATCTACGTATTCATACTAACGAGAAACCATATGTTTGTGAAATTTGTAATAAGGCATTTTCCCACAATGATTATTTAAAAATACATATGCGTTTTCATACCAAAGAAAGACCTTTCACTTGTGAAATCTGTCAGACATCTTTCTGTCGAAGTACTACATTAAAAACACATATGCTCGTTCATACTAAAGAAAAACTTTATGCTTGTGAAGTTTGCAATTTCTCTTCCAGCGATACTGTAGCATTAAAGCGTCATTTACTTACTCATTCCAACGAAAGGCCCTATGTTTGTGAAATTTGTAAGAATGCATTTTCTAAAAGTAGTGAATTAAAAATACATTTGATTATTCATACTCAAGTGAAACCTCACATTTGCGAATTTTGTAAGAAATCTTTCTTGCAAGCTAGTATTTTAAGAAGTCATTTGCGTATTCATACCAAGGAGAAACCTCACATTTGCGAAATTTGCAATAAGGCTTTCTCTCAAAGCGGTACTTTGAAAAAACATTTGCGTACTCATACTAAAGAAAAACCTTATATTTGTGAAATTTGTAATAAATCGTTTGGGTATCGCTGTAATTTGAAATGCCATTTACTGATTCACCAAAAATAATAGTCACACGTTCGAGAAATTCAACAAATTACTTTAGTTCATTATTGGTAATTGAAATTGACATGCTTGCTTGACATTCATGGAATTAACTTTTGAATTTTAATCGTAGAACTTCAGAATTGTGTTTAATTATCTTTTATACATCGTCTCTGGAACCGATATTTCATTATAAAATCTCGTAAAATGTTATGAAATTTATTCATATCAAGTATTACTCTCATTGTGTTATTGTACTGTTATGTTTTCTGTTATGATAAATTACAATTACATTTCCTAGATTCAGAATTTTATTCAAATTGCCTTTTATCCTTTGTCTCGAAAACGATTTTTACTTTTAAACCCTCACAAAATGTTATGAAACTTATACATATCAAGTATTACTCTCATTTGTGTTATTGTACTGTTATGTTTTCTGTTATGAAATTACAATTATATTTCCTAGATAGTTAAAAATAATATCTCTTAAGTCTCCTTTGAAGAGTTTTTCCAAATTTCTCAAAATATTTTGAAAGGAATTTGTTGTCTAATGATGCATTGAACTATATTGCATCTTGGCGAACATACGAATAAAGAAAATATTAATAACTGATAAAATGTAATTCCTCTTAATTCAAGGACCTTTTGCTATGGAATGGAATAAAATATTAGGTTACTGATAATAAATTGTTTTCTAAAAATGGGAATAATGAGTATTTTGCTTTATGAAACTGGTATTCTTATTATAACTTATGTTGATTTCTTTTCATATCCTGTTCAAAGATAAAATAAATTGTATTGAAGAACAGAAAATAAAAATGCATTTACATAAAACATTTTTGTGTAGAATCGAGTTTGTTTTCTTTTGAATTTCGAAGTATTGGTTTTTGTGGCATTGGAAATTTACCTGACATGAAATATTTCTACGTATATTTAATATTGTACTATCGAATTTATGCTGTTTCAGTTAAACTTTTGTTTTTAGTTGATGCGATGCGAAACACGTATTTAAATTATTTCTAATTATAAAATATAGCACCTGAAGTTAAGAAATTTAAGCCGAACATTTGAAAATTTGAATTTGATACAAAAATATTTTTAAATATAAAGGATTACGAAACTCTTAGAAATGTTTTCATACACTTCTTTTTTTTTAATAAGTTTAAAAAAATCACTTGAAATAATAATATTTATTGAAGAGCTATTTAAGATTTTTATAAAATAATGCATGATTTCTTAAAAAAAATATGTCGTTAAATAATAGTAATATTTTTAAATTTCACTCATAATGATAGTATAACGTTTTCTTAAAAAACAATAAAATACTGTGAAAACAGTATTTTTTAAATGTTTTACTTTTGTTCAAAAAATTTATATAAGGAGAAGTAAAACGAGAACACGTTAGGCATAATATTTCCTTTAAATGCAGAATCCTCTACCTGTTGCAGGTCATTAAAACTCTGACCATCCTCCTATAACCTCAGAGATCCATAAAATCGCTACGAAAAGAAGAAATTACAGTTTTTCAACTGTCTCCTTGGCTAAAATAGATAAATATTGAAAAATCCGTGGTATCAATGACACTATGAATTTTTTTAAAAAAAGAACTAAGATATGTTTTTTAAAAAAATAAATTTCAAAAACGTAAATTGTATAATTTTTTTACAATTCGAAATGAGAAATCTAACAAAGGATACAAGTACTTTAAAATTATTGCATATTTGTAAAAATTTAAAGGCAATTATGAAACACTTTATGTACTTCTCTTATTTTAATTCGGTCGACTGTGATCTGTATCGATAACTCATCCAGACGTAGTTTCCATTGAGTGGTTACCATTAGAGACTCGCCACGTAGCGAGGCTGATGCATGTTAAGTCTTTCTGTGCTCAAGTCCTGATGTTGGCGGGGTGTGGAACTTAGAACAATGGGATACCAACTCAACCGTCTAATGAAGAAGCCAATCTTTTCTTCGAGAAATTCTTGTGACCTGTTTTCCCCGAAGCAAAACAAATGCATTTGTTTATTATGATTCTCACTCAGATGACTTTTTACAGTCAGATGACTCTTTCATTCAACCCTCATTATTATGAGTCATTGATGTCATTTTCATTAATGGTTTTATTTATATTTCGTACATACTTACTTTTTATTAGTAAATATTATGCTATACGCCATCAAAGTGCTAAAATCTGAAAGTTTTAAACAAAAAAAGTCCGAGATTCTCACTTTATGAAAGAACCGTGATATGCATGAATTATCATTTCTTTAAAAGATGTGTAGTGAAATGGAAAAAGAGATAAAGAGAATGGATCCAAGAGTCGGTTGGAAGATATATGTGGAGATACAGAAAAAAGCGATATTAATGAGATTACTATGTACATATGCGCAAGTGTGAGGTGACATTCTAAGTGTGTATACCTGACACGGATCCAGTCACCTGAAATCTTTTGGAATTCATCCCTTCTATTTGCTGTTATTAAGATAGATAGGATTTTCAATTATAATATGTGATTAAAGAAGCGATAAAGGAAACTGTCCACATTAGTAAGTTATTTTGATTTACCTCATTTTAAGCTAGAATAGAGTGATTTCATATTTTCTTAAATAATTATTTCTCTTTTCGATGTCTCTTACTATTAAGGAATTCATTTCGTTACAATCCAATATTCCACCAATAATGGGAAGAGTTACCAAACATCGCGATACTCCGCCAATAATGAAATGTCGCCAAACATCGCGATATTCCGCCAATAGATGAAAGTACGAAATCCAATAGATTTTTTCTTTAATTTTTTGCAATAACGAGATGACTTTGTCCTATTTCGCATTTACTCATGTGGTTTTATGTAACTGTGTATATAACTTATTGTAACAAGAGTTTTTCGGTTATTATCATTAGGTGCTAGTTTCAACGAACATTAACACTTTCTCTATCCGAAGGTTGGTGTATGCATATAAAATGTTGAATGGCTATTGGGATAGGCTAAATTGTGTAATAGAAAGCATCGGGGAACATCGTGTCACAACTTAAATTCTTATTCAGATGAATTTATGTGGCTTTGGATTAACATTTCATTTACTCGTGGTGGTAAAGTAAAAGTTTTGCTCCTCAGACCCCGTATGTGGAACTGAAATTCTAGGAGTAGATCAAATCTTGAATGTATCGGTAAATGCCAGTATGATATGGAAATATTTCACATCCTAATTCCTTTTTAACGAATTGTCAATTAATGTACCTAAAGGCAGATTTGGCAACCGAATTACTGCTCTCTAATTATATTGAAATAGTTGAAAGACATCGCTTTATTAAATTTAGGAAGTCTTGAAAAGTTTCCCTGTTTTACTTCCATTCTCGGTATGAGTCTACCATAATGTATTAAACGTTATAAACCACCGTATCAAAGATTTCGTAAACAAACCCCGTCAATTCAATAAATGTTTTTGCTTTTTCCCTCCCTTCCGATTTTGCCAAAAAAATTTGCAATTTGTATACGGAGATTACGGAGTTTTCCACTCAAGACAGTGAACGAGTGCTTTAGACTGCACTAATTATCAAGTTAATCATCAAACCCAATCGCCTTTTTGTCTTTCATTTACTAAGAAAAATGGAACTGGAATTTAAATGCACTCATCATATAACTTTGGGAGGAGAAATTCCATGAAACACATTGTGGGAGTTATTCAATTATATTTAATACAACGTCACCAAATTCCAATATACAAAATCTAGAAAAAACATCGGAAAACATGGTAATCTTCAACACCCTCATAATTGAAATTTTAAAATAGTAGTTAGATTAATTATCTGTGATGAAGCATGTAGAATATATTCATTAATTAACATAGAAAATAGCAATCTCAACCTCTCTGATACTGTTGATGGAATAATTTTAAATAACTCACGAGAAATTAGAATTTCCAACACATATTTTCCTTCTTGGCGGAACTGTGCATGTAATAATTTCTTCAGATTGATAAAATGTTTCAGAAAAAAGGCAATAATGATATCTATCTTCAACTATGAATTCAATATACGTAATATTGCAGCAGACTCAAATTGCATATACAAAGGCTATGAAAATGCACTGGGACAAAATCTGTAAAAATGTTTCTAATCTTAGAACCTTTTTTAATACTCTGAAATTTTTTTTCACTCCATACGAGTTCTGAATCAACTTTGAATGTACTTCAAATTCATAATAGATTTATTACTCATTCACAAATTCAGGCAAACCTCTTTGCATCCAATCATATATCTTATTAGTACTTCCTTTGGATTTTCTCACCGAATATGAAACTTGATTAACAAACTATTGCTAATCTCTAAATTAAATAGGGTTATGAAAACATCCAGAAATGCAACTCCAGGTGTAGACTAGTTCTCAACTACATTTTTAGAACGATTAAATTATACCCCAAATGTAGATTGTTCTGAAAAGTTTTCAATGTTTGTTTGATAATCCAATAGTCCTACAATTTTGGAAACATGCCATTATTCTTCAAATTCTAAAACTCTGCGAAAAAAAAAATGTAATCTAACCTTGCAGACTTATACCTTTCTCTTCGGGTTTCTCTAAAACTTATCAAAGAATATTAGCCAGTCTAATTACTTGCTTTCGGACAATAGAAGAAACATCATCCACATGATTATGGATTTTTTCCGTCTGAAGACACAGTAAAACAACTACTAATCTAATTCATAAGACAATAGTAGATACAAAGTTGAGAAAGAATTACTTTTCGGGAATTAGCTTAGTTGTAAAGCTGCTTGTGATTCTGATTACATAGACAGTCTCCTTTGCAAGTGTTTACAAATTGGTATTACAGGGAAAATGGTGCTTCAGATAGATGCATTTCTCTCTTATAGATGTCTTCAAAATCAATGGAGAGGTTGGCTTTCATGAAAAAAATTCTTTTTAAGGGACCTTTTAAAGGCATTGTTCTATCTCTAAATTTATACACTACTTACATGTGTGATTGTTTTGAAATATTACATTTTAAAATGGTATGCCCAGTTTATACTGATTACATTTTCATTTATTGTTCTCATCAATCACTCAATATCTTTTGTTGTAAATTACAAATTATCTTGGAAAGAATATCTTTTGAAGTAAATTACAAAACATATTGGAAAGAATGATATCTTTTGTAGTAAATTACAAAATATCTTAGAAAAGAATCAATCAGTGGTGCAATACTGGAAATCAAACTTGATCCCAGACATAATTACAATCGCGGAACTTTGTAAACAAAATTAAATTATTTCCTAATTTAATGTTGTTTGCGTCCCGTCTCTCAAGACAATCCTTCATCAATCATTTCGGAGTGTGTTTTTCCAAACGAAATCAAAATGTCACAATAATGAATCAAATGAAAAATAAAGTCGTGAAGCAAGATTAATGTCCTTAAACGTATAACATATAAACATTAGGGTCCTAGAGCAAAAATTAGATGTTTGGCGCAAAAATTTTTCATCAGTCAAATCTCAGCTGGAAAATTTTCTCCTTTGCATCTCAATAGCCCTGAAATAATAAAGATAAAAAAAAAAGAGTGCTAAGAATATTCTTTAAAGTTTGAATATAGTTTGAGAACAGATTACATATAACCCAAGATGTCTATTTATAGATCTTTTCTGCCTGATTTATACAGCTTCCAAGACAAAAATCACCCAATCCCTACAATTAAAGTTAATTTAATGAATTGATAACTCATATATTCTGTGAATGTTTCAAAACAGCTGCATAAGCTTTCAAAACAAATACATTATTTCCACTGCAAGTGTTACTCAAAAGGCTTCCTTCGCATATTAAAAAAATTCGATTCCATCTTCATGATTGAAATGTAGGTTGTTTGAAAAACTTGGGACAGAATCTAATAATATCTGTTCCTTTTATCGGTTTCCAGTCTTATCTGCATTACAAGACTTCTCTATCAAATTCTCTAAAGGTATTCATTAACTGGCCACTAAGAGTCTTATACATGCAGTATGTAATAAGCTGTTGTTTTTACTTTGGATTCCGTGTCACTCAAAAATATTTTGGAATGAACTAGTGGATAAAATGACAAAATAAGTAACGGAATTTGATGCGAATATCGACCGAGTCCTCAGAAGACATCCATGCATGCAATTATTAAAACTGGCTAGATCAAAAAACTAATGGAAAATTTTACTGTTGCAAATACTTTGGAATTTGAGGATTACATACTGACATTGTTGTTATTGTTGGACAATAAATAGGAGAGGAGTTCGGCTTTTCAGTAAGCATAATAACCTCTGTTCTTCAAATTACAGAGTTTGTTCTATCTCCAATAGAATTAATGATCTGGACCACATTCTGTTCAAGCAAGTTAACAGAATGTGGTCCAGATCATTAATTCTATCATTAATTAGATATAATTATCTTCTATAGAAATGATCACGGGAACACACTTCAAATTAAATCCCGATGCATTATCACCTTCAGAGAACGTATGGAGAATCCTAGGTCGAATATTAAAGATTGTTTAAAACTTTTTTGCTGAGGGATGAAATACTCAAACAATTCTAAATGTGATGAAAATCATTTAAGAAAGAGATAGCTGCCTTTTTTGCTTTTCACCCCTCATAAATCAATTAAACATGCAAGTCCACAAAATCTCAAATCAATCACTTGCATATTAAATATTGTATCCCTCCAATGTTGTTATTATTTCAGGACAAAATAATGAACAGCCGGAATGGTTTCAGGAACAAATATTATTTAATACTTGACACGTTCCACAACACAGGAAAGGATATAAAACATATATAAACACAGATTCACGAGCATCACTCCTTCATTCTTCTAACGAAGTCTCTCTCCTTCATCGTGCTTGCGCTTCTAACAAAAAAGAACATGTGGCACCATCTGGCTACCGTTTAATAGTACATGAGAGATAGCGTTTAATTACGGTGTTACAATATTATTTTGGAATACAACTCCAAGTCGATAACTTACATCAATTTAATTTTTAATGTTTATGCGTTTCATGTTATGTATATTTCAATGCTAGAAGAAAGCTCGAAGAGTATTTAAATACAATTTTATTTCATGATCATAATGAATTGCTGCGGAAGGGGAGGATATTCCGACAGTTAAGGTGTTGGGCATGGGCCAGCCATATTCGAGACGAATCATGTGTTAGGATTTTCAGTCAATAAAACACTGTCTGACGGAATAACGAGAGTTTTTAGACTTCAAATTTAAATTAATTAAAAGGTATTTACATGGATAGGAATGATATTTAGTGACATACATACAAAACTAAATCTAAAATTTGTAAGTTCGATATGGTTCCAAATTTTATGATCGCATTTAACAATCACAATTTTGATGCATGAGGGTTACATAAGATTAAATTATTATTAAAAAGTAAATCCAGATATCTAGATAAAATTTGTCTTGCTTATTAATTAATCCTTATGTACATAATGTGTGCGTGATGTAAATTACAAATATTAACGTTGATTTGTTTGGTTTCAGGAAGTCGTTGATTGAAGCAATCCGCAGCATGGAAAACATAAGAGTGCAATCATCTGAGTTTTACAATGACGGCCTTCGAAAGGTCATGAAACGCTGGGTGGAATGTATAACTCGGTGGAAACTATGTAGAGACATCTCTTATGTTAAATAATTCGAGATAAAAACCAACGTTTTTAAAAACAACGTTTTTGTATAGTGGCAAAGTTTGTTAAGAAAAATTATTGAAATATTAGTTAAAACTGGTCGCAAATATCTAAATATTGCATTGTTAGGCAAGTAAGAACGGTTCCCGAAATTTCAGAGCTCTAGCTTGATGGGAAGTTCGTTAATTTAACGATAGAAAATTTGATGACACACTGATACGCACACAGACAGACATACATCAAGTGAAATACATAAAAACGTTAAAACTAACTAAAATTAATTAATTCCTCCAGTAATTTAAATATTTGTAATGCAGTTTAACCCAACCACCCTTGGCGGCAAGAATTATTTGGCGGTATTTTGCCAAATGTGGCTACCCTGGTCCGTTTTACGGACTTAACGTTCAGCCAAACAAAAAAATCGCCAAGTTTGGTGCCAATTTTTGAAATCGCGCCAAGTGGTTGGGATAAACTGCATTATTGAAGAAAATACTAGCTAAAACTTATCGCAAATGTCTAAATATCGCATTGTTAGGCGAGTGAGAACGATTCCCAAGGTTTCAGAGTTCTAGCTTGATGGGAAGTTGGTTAAATTAACGATCGAAAATTTGATGACACACACACACACACCAAGTGAAATTCAGAAAAACGTTTTAAAAAATAAGTTTCTATCTTGAAATTTTCAGTAAGAATTAAAAAATTTATGAAACTGCGTGCTACTTCAATCTACTGTTTCCTGAAATCAAAAAAGTCAGCATTAATATTTGTAATTTACATCATTTTTTGCATAAGGATCATTTCATATGCAGTGCAAATTTTATCCAGATAACTTAGTTATTTTTTAGTAATAATTAAAACTTAACGATATCATCTCATAAATACAGTACAACTTCAGTTATGCTTGAAAATACGGTTTATGTTACAAAAGGACATTTAAAGCCGACTAGAATGAAAAAAAATTCTACTAAGATGAACGAATTTGACCTCATGTACATTTACTAAAATATTTTTATATATAAATTAAGCAAACACCCGTGGTTACTGAATTCCTGAAGGTAGTCATGGACCGAGACGACCCTATCATAAAATAACTTTTTTCACAACATTAGTTTCACATTTACTATTTAACATGGTTTTTAACAGCACTAATGGATGATTGTTTGTGTGAATTTTTCTTTTTTTTTTCAGAGATTAACATGAAAATGGTCTAACCAGATAAGATATAGTAGCATCAATTCTGATTTGCCTTTTAATGAAAGATAATTTCTAAAACTTCTTCGGAAGCGAGAGAGAAACTTGGATGAATCAGTTCTGATAAAATCAACAACATACTGATTTAGAATTATGCATTTTTTTCATTTTTCGAAATTTTTATACCTTTCATAAGTTCTAAAAAAAAGCCCTCTTTTTTTTTTTTTTTAATCGTGAAATGTACTTGAAGAAGGTTTTCACTTCCTAATATCATATTCCTTTTTCTCGGCGTTTGTGTGTGTTCTAGAATTTTCATTATCAATAAACTTCTCATATTATTTTAATTAACTCTTCGTATAATTTTAATAAACTTTTTATAGTATTATAATTTTTCTAAATTCACTATGAATTAATGTTGCTGCTGTGTTCAAGCCAAACAACTCGGTCCCAGTTTAAAAAAGATTAATATTAATGAAACGATCATGCTTAAAATGAGGAACAATTGTTCTATATCCTAAAAAATCAATCAATGAGTCCAGTAAATGCTTAATGAACAGAATCACGTTTAATTTTTTTTCATGTGGGGCAAGTACATAATAAATTTATTTAATTTTATTCCAAAGTGGATCTTAGTTTGGAGATTTCAACGCTTTACTTCTACCTATGTGTGCGATTGATCACATTTACTTTTGTGATATTTGGTGTTAAGTATTTTAGATGAATCTAACCCAAGGATTGTTGTGAAAGTTTATGAAAACTCCAAAGTAAGTCAAAAGAATTAAGGTAAGAAGGAAAGTCTTTAGTATCATTTACTGCACCGTAATGGGAAACAAAATTAATAAATTTCAATTTTGTCAAAAGACATTTTCCTTCAAGAAATGTTTACAGACATTTAGAAGCTCATTCGAAAGAAAAACTTACCTTACAATTGCAATGCACTTAACAAATCGTTTTCTTTGATGCATGGCGTAATACAACATCAATGTATTCGCACACAGGAGATAATATACACTTGCAAAACTTTCGATAAATCATTTTAACAAAAATCAAATTTAAATAGACATTCCCGCCTTCATTCAAATGAGAATTCTCATCCGTGCCCTATTTGCAACAAAACGCTCAGTTGCCGTGTTAATGTAAAGGTACATTTACATACTCACACAAAAGAGAAACCTTACGTATGTGATTTTTGACCAACCGGATTTTCTACCAGAAGTGTTTTGTAAACACATTTGCGCATTCATGCTCAAGAGAAGCCTTATGCTTGTGAGCTTTGTAATAAGGAATTTTCTCAAAGTATTCATTTAAAAATCAATTTCCTTATTCATACAAAGGGAAAACCTTGGCTTTCTCTCGCAGAGATGACTTAAAAAGACATTTACTTACTCGTACGAACGAAAAACCTCACGTTTGTGATATTTGTAACAAGACATTTTCTCAAAGTAGGTATTTTAAGTCAATAACCTACAAAAGAAGACGCTAGGCAAATCTCACAAAATTATTTATTTGATAACCTTGTAGTATAATGGCTTAGAGATATGTGCTTTCCTGGAATCACCCTTGATAGATTCATCCATTTAACTAATACCGAATTAATGGTGTCTTACCATAATATCTCTAGTTGAGATTGACTTGGCTTCTTGATTCCACAATGATCACTATCGACCGTAGCAACTCTTGATATCGTCTACCGCCTGTAAGGCATATACTCAGTGCTAGTGCCACTTGAACTCTCTCCTCAAAATTTCTCTTTGCTTATATACTCTCCTATCTAGCTCATTTCACTTTATTTCTACCAGCCTCTAATTATCATAATCATGTTTCATTTTGGTTGGGAAGAAATTGCTTAATTCATTCAATTAGTCTCAATTAAAGTCCCCAAGGTTTATGAAGAGAAAACCGTGAATAGCCTAACGACACAAACCTGCCCTGAGATTTGGAGTCAAAACATGCGGGAGTACTGATCAGCCTCCCCCCCTCACTCTACTTTTGAAACGCTCGATGAGCCCTCACACCCTTATTTCATGGACTTATCAACTGCATTCTGGTGTCGGTAGGGGAAGTTATTCTTTTGATTAAGTTGATAAACATCATAGCCGTGAATATTTGAAGCGCATTATAGATTAGGATCTTCATTTTATAAAACACCGTCCGACAGAATAAATACGTTAGGTTTCTATGTGACACGAGGTCTTTTCACAGCTAAGAGTGGGTTTTTGGTGAAAGATGACGAGCAAAATTAAATCCGTAAGGCTCGAGATGTGCTTAGATGTAGAAAATCATAAGGTAATATCCAATACACCCTTTTTACTTTTATATGAATACAATCACGATCCAATCATAGATTCATGATATGGCTTGTGTTACACAGGAACGTATAAGCTGTAAAGCCTCTTAACATGAAATCAAAAATTAAATTTCATTTTAAAATAAACTTATGTATAATTTTAATGAAAAATGTTTATGTATAATTTTTTTTTCACTAAGGAGGGATACGAAGCCCTTAAAATCCATTAAGAAGGAAAGATATATGTAAACTTACTAAAAAGAAAACTTTGTAGAAGTATTAGATTTTTCGTATTTTTTTAACATTTTTAAAACGTCTTTTTTAATAATATTCGTGAATGATTGGTGGTGTTGAAGATTTCTCTTTTAAGATATTAAGATAATGGCAATTTAAACTTACCGGTAAATACCAAGTATTCTAATGTGCTTTATGGAAAAGGGTAATTTCTTAAAATTCTTTGGAAATATTTGAAGAATTTGGAAGAACAATATCTGATAAAAAAAAAAAAACATCTATAACAAAATTCTAAACTTTTATTTTTCATTTCTTTTAGATTCTTATACTCTACCAAAAATTTTAAAAGAAAAAAAAAAAAAAAAGAAATCTTTAAAAAAGAGTAAATGTTTATGCTTAAAACGCATGAGTGTAAATGTTAGCAATTTGTTACAAGGTAGTGGTGTCGAACGATCGGACTCATTCAAAGACGTAACTCTAAAACCATTTAATGTTTTTTCCCCTTCATTATAAAACATTTTATGTTAGAAATTCAATAATATTACTTCCATAAACACAGGGTCATATGTGATAAAAACTCTAAACGCCTTCTTAATCAATAGTTTCCGTTTCAAGGAATCATAATAATAATTCAATAGCATTTTTTGAATTTCTTTCTGCCTCTTCATTCATTCCCACGTACGAAGTATTTAAATTTTAATTATTTACCATAACGAATACATTTTTTTTTTTTTTTCGAATTTTTGATCACAACATTATTGCGAAGTGGCTACGAAATAATATCAACAATATTTCTGGATTTACTTTTGGTAAAACAATACTTCTAGCTTTTACGTCAATTAATTTGATTCTCAGTCCACACACACAGTGGTCATAGTTGCGGGCTTGCAGCCAGCATTGTTTTCGACGAATCGTGGGATCCAGCCCTGATGCCACTAAAAACCCGTCGTGTAGCAGGATTGATGCACGTTAAAACTAGTCGAGTTCTCAAGATCTTCCTTTGGAGTGGAAGTTTGGAGAGAGAAGTGCCAGCTCAGGTGTCGACTTCGTCACTTGACTGAGGCTCAAAGTTACGTCGTTACAGTTACAGTTAGCCCCCTTGTTACAGTTAGCCACCTTGTTGCTTAAAAGCTGGGCATTATCAAACAACCGCAATTGATTCTTAGTACTCTTCACAATAATATTATTCATTGTAAGAAGTCTCACGACCTTCTCTTGCCCAAAATGACAAAAAGTCGCATTTTGAGGAAATGGACTTTTAAGGGTTCTGTGTAATAAAGTTTTTGGAAATGGATTTGTACATTTTTTTTAACATATCTCATAAAATAAGTAGTTAGTCTTGAAAATTAGTAAGCGTGATATTTTTTAAGCCTTGAAAAAAATACGATTTTGTGAAAAAATTATATTAAAAATATAGATTTTCCTGAATACTTTTAAAACTTACCGCATGCAAATACTTTAATTGTTTTCTGAGAAAAAATATGTTCATACCTAATTCTGTTAAACTTTACTGCACGAAACATTTTAAAGAGCATTTCCCTCAAAATGCGACTTTTAATCATTTCGTGGAAGGTATCTTACAAACTATTCAAAATAACCTTACGAAAATTGTGCAGTTATATAATCATATAATATTGCATAATTAGTACTAAAATCTTTTTTTAGTGCATATTTTGATACTTTCAATGGTTGACATATATTAAAATATGAAAATTTTGAACACCATTTTTTCTTTCAATAAACCTTAAAATTTTTTAAATTATCTTTCTAAGCAATTATTTGTATTATCAAACGCAAATAATAGATATTGAACCAAAACCTTCTTTCAGAATTTGTGAACACAAATCAATGTATCATTAAAAATAATGTGAAAAAGAAACATTATCATTATAAGTAATATTTTATAGATTTCTTAAAATTTTTATGAATTAAAAAAAATAGTTTTATACTATTATAAATTATAATTTATCTCATAGGACAATATTGTATCAACTAACTGAAATTTCAAAAAAATATGAAAACTCAAATAAAATTGAAAAAATACTTGATTTATTGCGTATTATCTTTTATAATTTTACAAAAATGCAAAACCTAGGGATAGCCTTTACTGCACTATATTACACAAAACCAAACAATAAATTTATCAAATGCAAAATCTAATACCAAAATATTTCTTAGTCATTACAAATTTTAAAAATTGTTCTAAGATTTTTTTTGTTTTATTTTGTTTTGAAACTATGCATCTTAATTTAGAACTCACCTTTCGACAAAGCTGTTGATATCCATGAATTAGCTTTATTTTTTGCTTCATTCATAAGATTAATTACTTCCATTCCAAAGCAAAATACAATAAGGTGCTAATTTCGTTTAAGGACCAATAATGTCTGTCGGTATACCTTTTCATTAAAACCAGAAATTTCTTTTATATTTGTGGTATTGCTTAAATCATGAAGTATTTACAGCTAAATGCTGCAAGCAATGGTTTTGAATAATTATTTAATTCAAAACAGAAGCATGCTATACAAGATACAAAACATTTTTTCTTAATTACACGACGTATAAGATCAAATTTCGTTATTAAATTTCTTCTCGTTTAATTAAACCATTTTATGTTTCAGTGCATTACGTTCAAATGAAATAATAATTCCAAAATTAATGAGCCACATATTTGACGCATAATTCTACTTCTCCTATGGAAGTAATTATATTTAAGTATTAGGAGGTCGAGATTAAATTAAAATTAATATCCTTTCTTATACTACATTTCTCCTCTACCTTTAGAGATATAAGAAAATAAAAATGGAAGGATAATTAATATCATTAATTTAAGCTACGGCTTTTTTTTTCTTCAGCTTTATATTATACTTAGTCTTTTCAGAAGATGGAGCAGGCATAAATTTACTTTATTACAAATTTAGATTAGTAAAATATACGGGGACAATTAAATATCTTCGATATTATATATAGGGATTGATTTTCAGTGTTCTTTTATGTTCCTGTTCCATTTTAAGGAATCTTTCTTTAACCTGTTCTTTAGTTCATTTATTCTCTAGATATTTTTTAGAAAAAATTTAAATGTATTCAAATGAAATTGGCACTACAAAATTTCTGAAATATACACATTTGAGAAATTATAAAGTCAGTTGAAGTTTTAATGTAAAACCCTATTTATATTAAACGAATACTAATCAGAATATCGCATTCTAGTTTTATCAGCAATCAGGAAAAATAAACATCTTTGGTATTATCCGTAGACCAGAATGAATATGTTTATGTATTTTCCCATTCACATTAAATTAATTTGCTGAAGGAAATTCTGGTAAAATAAAAGTTGCAATCGTTTTTTTTTTTTTTTTTTTAAAAGTAAAGAATCTGTGTCTAGCGAGCCCCTGTGTTCTCGCTCTTTTAAGCAAATTTGCTCAATGTTCTTTCAATTCCATTTCTTACATGTATATTTGTACTATGTTCGAATAAAAAAATTCATGTAAAAATGTAAAAATTCATCTGAAGTAATAAATTTGTGGTAAGTCCTTGAGGCTCCCATCTACCCGCCATTTTGATTTCGTCAGCTTAATGTTAATCCTATGGAATTCCGACTTTAATTCTCCCATCTTTACTATTTGACCTATTTCAATGCAATAAAGTGCATCTGAAAGAGCAAAAAATAATGAATGCTTCTGTGGAATTACTTTTCTCCTCCAATTTTTAAAAATATTTGAAAATATTCTTTAAAGACCGGAAAACTCAAAAACGAATAATTGAAATAAGAATAAAAATATTTTTTAAAATCTTAGGAAAAAAGTAATTCCACAGAAGCGTTGATTATTTTTTGCTCTTTCAAATGCACTTTATTGTATGCAAATAGATCAAATAGCAAAGGTATGAGAATTAAAGTCGAAATTCCATAAGGTTAACATTACATCCACGAAATCAAAATGGCGGGTAGACGGCAGCCTTAATTATTCAAATTTCGTTGTTTTGAATTTCTTATTCTTAATCACATCAAAGCGGATGATCCTTTTAAATATTCGTATGTCCTTTTTATCGTTCTATTCAACACACTTTATTAATTTTTAAGATAAGAGAGGGAACAAAAGGTAGTGTTTATGGCGCTAAGCTGCACCAAACATTTGTTTAATTACTAAAACTTTCTTGTTCTTAAAATAGGATGGAGTTTCTTCTTCTCAGTAATATCGAACCGGACTTTTCTTCAAAGTATTTACTTGACTTTTATCTAGATGCATATTATATACTTTAATACAATTTTTAACAGTGTGGGAGAATTAAAGCTTATGGCGCAAGAGCCAAATCTAGCTATGCTGAGCCAAACATTTGTTTTATATTTAAAACTTCGTTGTTCTAAAAAAAAAGGTTGAAACTGTGTCTTCTCACTGTGTGAAACCAAACAATTCTTTTATATGTTTATCTCTCCTGAAGGGGAAAAATGTTGCATAGGCAAATAATGCAATGACGTCAGAAGTAGAGTAGATGTATATTAGCTCAAGAATTTGATACATCTGAAGAGAATAGCTGTAAATTCTTAATAAACACGTTGGAGGATGCGACAAAATTTTAAGTTCAAGTATTTTTTCGCATCTGGAAATCAGTTTAGGGTAAGTATTTTACCACATTTTCTCATAGATTATAACATAAGAACTAAAGGACAGTATCGGGGCCCCCCCCCTCGTAGCAATGAGTAAAAAAAGTATTTACGTGAGTATAGAAAAACTTTAAATAAGTCAAGCGGAAGAGGTAGAAAATAGCAGGTGCAATAGCTGTGCACGTGCGATCAAAAGTGTGCGTGAATGAATTAAAAATTCTTCCAGTTATGGTTAAAATAAACTAGCTGAAAGGATGAAATAAACATATTTTCGAGACGACAGAATGATTTTAAGTAAAGATCGCGCGAAAAAATGTCCGCTGGACAAATTTCATGTGAAAGTCCAGTGAGATGTCATGTGAGGACAATTCAACGTTGGCGTAAAACAGATTTCGGTCTTATTTGGAGGAAAATTACCAGAAAACAGCCCCTTACAAAAACGCCAAACAGGTTCATTTAGTGTTTTCTCGAAATCATGTCTTAGACTGATAAATGCAAAACTAATTTTTTTTTTTCAGATGCAGAAAACTTTAACATGGATGTCTTACATGAGATAAATTATTATATATTGAAACCACTTAGAGGATTACAATCATCTTTTATCTGGAAGACGGTACGGAAGCGGTTCTGTGATAGTAGGGCCTGATTTCAGATATGATGACTAAGTGGATATTGCTTTCGTAAGTAGTCGAATGAATTCCATTCATTATCAATGCATATATTGTGACCATTTTCTGCCTATGTCATTAGCTATCGGTGGTTTAGTATCAAAAGTTTCTTCAAGACCATGAGTCTATACATTGTACATCATTCTAACTCAACAGCTACGTGGTTAGAATCAAATGGAGTGAGTACATTGGATTTTCTAAGCATTAGCTTGGACCTAAATCTGATAAAGAAGTGTACGAATATATAATTCGGATCATGCACAGTAATGATTTTAAGCAAGTGATGACTAACATTCCTGTAAATTTATATCACAAACTAGTTGACTTAAATGGCAACTCGATTGTTTGATGTTATCACAAATCCCGATGGTTCAGAGAAGTATTGAGGTAATTTTTCGTTATTTCCATTGGTGACTTTAAAATTAGGTCGCACATATTTCTTCCTACTTTGAATTTGTTTTATGTAAACGAAATATTTTTATGGTGAGACTACATGGATGCAGTAAACGTTAAATTTTGCACTTATTTACTTTTCTTATTGCGTTTAAATATATTTTTTTTTTACTTCTGTGTTATATTATCAACAAAACTCTTGAGCCCTAAAACTTTTGTCGGTGATTATACCCAACATGGGTATCGATAAGTTACACGTCATTGTGGATCATGCCTTAACACGGTGTCACGTGTTGGTCCCGATGCAAGGCGGACGCATTAAGAAAACATGTGAAACATTTATTTACCATTATGCTTCGAGTAATACGAGCGAGTGAAATGTTAGTCAATAGAATTTCTAAACTATCGACAGTGTGTGTGTACAAATCTATAAAAATAAAGTTAATTACCGATACCGCGTGTATTCTTTTCCTTGTTGTTAATGTCGTTTATATTTTCCTAAACCATAAACGATTGCAGTGCCTCATTTTAAACAAGCGACCTTTGTTGGAACTGATTTTTTCTTCTTTCACCAATCAGTTATCCATGGCCCGGTATGCATATCCTCTAAATATGAAGGCATTATGTTCGCTGCTTCTTTTGCCACATCATCCCAAACAGGGATGCTTTAACTTGAACCAATTTGTTATAATATGCCATAAATACAAATAAAGTATATATAATAATAATATATAAGTATTAGTTAATGTATTATTTTTTGTATATATATACATACAGAGTGTTTATAAAATGTCGGACACATTTTGATGTTTAATAACTCATAAAATAATGAAGATAGATTAAAATTAATAACATAAATTGCTAAATAGACTCAAAATGTTTCACGACTCTTGACAATGAACTTTCCCGCGTGCCCCCTTCGTAGCACGGAGAATATCAAGACGATAGTCAATTTTACGCCAGGTACCGGAAAACATGTCGGCTTCCGCAGCGGCTATTGTGGTTGTAATCCTAGTTTTTAGATCATCAAAGTTCGACACTTCACCTGTGAACGATGTATTTTACGAATCTCCAAAGAAACAAGTCACAGATAAAAAGTAAACATAACATTCCTTGGTAATCGTTGCCAAAAACAAAAAAAAAAAGAAAAACGCAATTAATAAGCAGATGATATTTATAACAACAAAAAAGATATTGAAATGGGAAAAGGAAATTATCTGCTATTAATAACACGCGCAGAATATGTTTACAAAAGTAAAGATATTCAAACTAGAAAAAGAAAATTTATGAGTTATTTCACCAATAAATGTCATAAGTTTGTTTATAACTTCATTATTTTAGGTGTTAATGAGCATCAAAATGTGTCCGAAATCTTATAAACAATTCCTCTATACACACACACACACACACACATATATATATATTCCTTCAATAATTCAAAAACTTGATACACAGTCTTATTTATGAAAAAAAATATAAGTTGTTCATTTGCGATTTATTTTAGACAAAGCAATTATACTGCTGTGTGAAATTCATTGCGATAAGATCAGTTAATATTTAAGGAGTTTATTATACATACATTTGAAGGGAAAGGGAATGAAAATCTAATTATTGTGTCTAAAAATGAAGATAATAGTTTGGAATCTTGTGATGTAAGCTCTCTATGGAATCGTGCTTCGTAACTTCCGTTCTAGAACATCGTTAATTAAATCAAGCATCTTCACGGGTGTTACCTGCAAGGGATGTGAGAGCATCCGTGCAAAGATAATACCATTTTAGTCCTATTTAATTACAATTTACTTGGAAATACTGTATTCAGAATCTTAAAAAATAATGAAGTGGTGTTCAAGGTTTAATTTTCCCAGTTGTGCAATAAAACAATCTATACCGAGATAATCAACAATTTTTCATTAACTGATTATAAACAAGGGTATAGGTCTAAGTAATATTTTACCTTCATTTAAATGAATGAATATATATATATATATATATATATATATATATATATATATTTATAAATATATATATGTATTCCTATTCAATTTTAATATAAGACTAATTTAAGTATAATAACTAATAATTTTAAGTTTTTTCTTTATTTTAGTTAAAAACAATTTTAATTTTTGTATTTATTTCATTGTTTTAACAGCTTCCTTGTACTTTTTTCATATTTTGTTCTTAAACTTTTTAAAAGTCTCTTTTTTCTCCTTTTTTCGTAACTAAATATCTTTAAATTTTTTTGAAATTAGTACTATTTCTCTGTGTTGGATGTCATTCCTACATTTCCGGTTCTGACATGGGGGGGGATATTGGCATGTTAGTGTTACACACGTATTTTGTTGTTGCAAGGCAATTGTCTCATGTCAGCTTTTTTTATTTATTTATTTGATTAACGATCCGATTGTTCCTTCTTTGCTTCCATTGGTTAATGTTTCTGTATTTTTATTTTCTCTCCTTCCCCCCCTCTCTCTCTTGCAGCCGCGGTAGCCTAGTGGTTAAGCCATCGGACTCGCGGCAGGCAGTTTTCGTTGAGTCATGGGTTCGAGACTTGATGCCACAAAAGACTCACCATGTAGCTGGGGCTGATGCACAATAAATCTCTCAGGGCCTAAAGTCCTCCCGTAGGCGTAGTGTGAAAGTTAGGTTAAGGAGGTGCCAGTTCAGGTGTCGTTCTCGTCACTTGAGCGATGCTCAAAATTACGAGGTCCATCGCCAATAGCCCTCGTGTTGCTTCTGGTGCGACGTTACTAAAACCAAACCTCTCTTCATATATATATATATGTTTGTGTGTGTGTGTTCATGTATATATATATTACATATGTTCAGTTATTCTTAAAGATAAGGTTTATTCGAAGCTATTTATTCTGATATACAGCGTTTAATATGCACAGACACTTGAATATGGTTAAATCAAGAAAAGCGTAAGTAATGATCACAATCAAATATGCGAAGACAGTTCCTTTCAGTCTGTGCACTTATTCGGTAAGAGTTTAGAGACGCGATATCACAGACACTATGTGTCCACTGCAGCTCCGTAATGGCGTCTTCCCGTTCAAACGTCTTCTTTCCCTTTGTGTAATGCCGATAAGAGAGTAGTAGCGCTCTCTGGTGGAGTGACGTTCTATGGCCGCGTTCTGGGCGATAAGTCAATTTCATTTTTGCATATATAACACATTAATCAATAACTCCCGAGACTAACATTGAAAACAACATTTTTTTTTGCAAATTTTTTTTTTATTCATCAACATAACACCTTTTGTTAATCACCTTTTAGGGTGATACAATCGTTCCAACGCTTTTCCAAATCTTCCCCCCCCCCCCCCAATTTTTTTTTTCTTTCTTTTTTTTTTTTCGCAAGAAATCTTTTTTGTTGCGAGTAAATAGCGATAAACAGCTTTCTGAATCATCGACTCGTTGCTGTTTTTGTTCCATCGAAAGCAATCGCGGCACCCACTTGAAAAAATCCTTTTTCACTTCACTTCAAAAAACCTTTTTCAGTAAATACACTTCCATATGATATCTGTGTCATCTCAGCAATCTCACGGAGCTTCACTTTACGATCTTTCCTTATAATTTTTGTCACTTCACTCACATTTTCCGGTGTAACGGCTTCC
>BMAW01099345.1:15343-30653 GCA_019974015.1 Nephila pilipes | reverse complement strand
TTGCCCGTTTTCTCCCTCCTCATGCTTTCATTTTTCTTTTCCTGAGCATCATTGCTTCGGCCAGGACAATCAATTGTAATGGATGCATTTTTCTACGCTTAGTTTCTTGAAACAGTGGATATGAAATTATACTGATTTGTCAGCATTATTACCAGTGGGATATGTAGTCATATTAATGAAATGCATATTTATCGCATAGAATAATTAGAAATAGCCAAAGAAGCGTATATAACGCCATCGCATAGAAAGGTTTATAGAACAAACATTTTCATCTCACATACTGAAAAAGGATAATGGAAATAATGCAACGCTGTACCGTATATATTGTGATTATGTCAGAGCTAACTTGCTTTTCTTTCCCTATGTCAGACACTATCGATAAGCGACAAAGAATACTGTAAGCATATTTTTCTTTATTGCGCTCGAAATAAGGACTGGTATTATATTCCCTTTGGCAAATCCTCGAGAGGGTGAGAATCGATGGACAGAGTATTCGATCTACTCGCAGAGAGTAGGTGTAATTTATGAATTAGATCAAGAACCTGAGGGAATTTGGAATCATTTCGTAAATGACTTTATCTCAAACATGTTGTTATGATCCATGAATAAATGATATCTCTAACAAGAAAAATGCTGCAGGGGTAGTCGAGTGGTCAAGGTAGCGAGATCACGGTCAACGGTGTTTCATTATTGTCTTAGGGTTAGCGTCCGGGTTTCAATAGAAAACAGCCATGTAAAGGGAATTTAGTTAAGTTTAGTTTTATTAACGTCGCACTGGAAGCAACACGAGAGCTATTGGTGACGGACCTCGTAATTTTGAACCTCGGTCAAGTGACGAGGG
The DNA here is from genome assembly GCA_019974015.1 of Nephila pilipes. Classification (NCBI taxonomy): domain Eukaryota; kingdom Metazoa; phylum Arthropoda; class Arachnida; order Araneae; family Nephilidae; genus Nephila; species Nephila pilipes. The sequence goes on along the minus strand of BMAW01099345.1, from coordinate 29,812 downwards.
TGGCATCTGAGCTGGTATTCCTTCTCCTTACTTCTACATCACGCCAACGGGAGGACTTTGGCCCCCGAACAGATTTAACGTGCATCAGCCCCAGCTACACGGCGGGTCTTTGGCGGCCAAGGATCGAACCCACGACTCAACGAAGACTGCCAGCCACGAGTCTGAAACCATGACCACTAAGCTACCGTGGTCATGCCATGTAAAGAGAATAAACAGCGTTAAATCTTTGGGGGGGCTTAAAGCTTTCACGTTGGCATGGCGTGGAAGTTGGTAGAGGTGGTGTAATCTCATCTGTATTCCTCGTCCCTTGATAATGGTACAAAATTACGAAGTCCATCACGAATAACCCTCTTCTTTTCTAAATATAAATTGGAGTTCCGTTTCCACTAAATACACGTTAAATAGAGGGGGTAGTGGACTTTTATTACTCAGATGTCGAATGCCCTCCTCCCTTTGGCGTGATGTGTATGTAAAGAGTGTGGTGCTACTTTAGGTTTCGAATTCGTCATCTGAGCGGGGAGTATTGGCTGAGGTTAATGGACTTTGTGTCGGGCGGAAATAGGCCCTCGGAAAAGAATCGGTTTTATTAAATAAAAAGGCGAACGATCTCTCAAAATCGATAACAGAGTCCAATGTATATATACATCAATAGGATTGCCTAGGAACACATTGGAAGCTATATTTTCAGAAACAGTATGAAAATAACCAACAAAAATTTTTATTCAAGAAAATATTTCGAAATATTAAAGAACATCCGACTCTAGATATAATATACAATCGGACAAAATGCAAAAGAGAGGAAATACTAAGCACTAAAATCATTAGCAAAATGGTCATAACGTTCAAGTATTTGCACTAATAAAATTAAAATAATAAAATATGAATAACTGTAACCGTATATCAATGGTTTGGAAAAGATCCTTTTGACTTCAGGAAACTACGTATCCCTTAAACATGATCCCAGGAATATACTCAAGACAGACCCTCTGTGCAATATTGCTTTCAAAGAGCTTTTGGAGAAGGAAGAAGGTAATAAACAAATGTTCAGATAATTCCTGGACAAAAGGAAGTATTTTGATATATATTGTGTGTATTAAAAGAATTCTGTAAAAGGAATAGTAGCATCTTCATTGTTCTCTATATACCATAAAACCAATTAATAAATAAATCAAAAACAATAAACAAAAAATCCCAAAATAAACAAAAAAAAATTATTGGTTTCATTTTCACACCTTAATACACTCGTGGTTGATTATTCATTAACAGCGAAATCAAAAGCAACAAGAGGGACAAACATAGAAATTTTGAATTGCCCATTTTGATGTTTTCTATTATCCCCCAAATTTTTGCTCATGAGCTCCGAAACACCTTGTATTTGTATTTAAAGTGGTATTTACATTGCTTCAGTCTGAAATTTAGATTGTTTATAAAGCATAATAAAGTAAGTGTCGTTCTCATCACTTGACCAAGGCTCAAAATTATGAGGTCCGTCGCCAATAGCCCTCGTGTTGCTTTTAGTGCGTCGTTAATAAAAATCAAACCATCCATCGGCACGTATCTTGACATAGACCCTGGTTGGATCTTGATACCGGATAGATGTTAGTTGATTTATATATGTAGTATCTTAGAAGGTGAGAAGGGGATTCATCATTTTAATCCTTTCGCTATAGGAGGGGGAAAAAAAGAAGTGCTTCTCTAGGCCGGCGGCTTCTTACCGCAGAGTGTCACACTGTGCCTAGAGGATTTTAGATATTAAGCCTAATTCGTGAAAAAAATTCCTCTAAAATCGGCTATTTATTAGAATATTTTGGTATTTACATATATAATTTAAAATGCATTAAACTTAATATATACAAAAGAAGAAGAAAATTTAATCGAAAATTGAATGTTTTATACATAAAATTACATAAAAAATCGTACTTTTAAGAAAATACAAAATATATTTACATATGTTACATAAATTTCATGGCGTAATGATGTACCATTATGTGGAATATATAAATATAAAAGATAAATCTTATTTTCCTGTATGGTATATTTATAAAAATAATCAATGCATAGTACAAAGTCACATGTCTTACATACATATTTTGACGCTTCACGCAAGATTTTGAGCAAAGGGCACATCTGAGTCCTTTTCTTTTCACTTTAATGTCTATGTACAAATAAGAATTATTTTCGCTAACATTACTGTCAGATTCATTCATTATTTCGAAAATCTCAGTATCAGATAAATACTTTCTTTTCGTCATGACTGTCGCTACAAATAAAAACCGATCCAATGAAACAAACAGCTGAGAACATCTGCTACCAAAAGCCTTAACCTCCATAAAGGGTCATAAATTCTCCTTCGAACTTCTAAGAAGCAAGCAAGAAAGAAAGAAAAAAAAGCACACCGAAAGCAAGTACACCCTTTAAATCATGTCATTACACTTAAAGAGCCTCGCCTCAGCACGTGCTTTTAACATTTACCCCCTCCTGGTAGCCAGAAGTGAAATCCAAGCCCATATCACCAAGGTCAACACTCCAAATAACCTATCTATATATATTTCGCGTTATTGTAACGCCATACAGTAACATTAAAAAAAATCAAATAAAACATTCTCATCAAGCGTATCTCTTGATACGCTGGGCCGTAGAAGACACTCACGCAGCGTATCGCCAGTGATAAGCTGGGCACAGGAGAGCCAACACGAACGTATCGCCTGTGATACGCTGGGAGCGAACGGGTTAATCCTTACGGGCTATTTTTTGTAATTGTATCTCTACTTATTCTATAATCGCAGAAAACTTATTAGTGAGATACTTCGTAAAAATCGTGACTGCCGGTATTTCACGATCAATCTCTGAAAACGCAATACATTTTGCCCACAAACAAACCATATTGTTCCGCGTACTTCAACGCTGTATTATGTTTCCAGCTCACTTGCCATTATTTTCCCTCATACTACGAGGCAAGGGTTGCCACTTTTCGAATGAAATTGCTATCGTTGAATGCTGTGGAAGTCAATTATTATCTGAACACGCTTCTCTCTAGTTTCGCAATTCTGCCATACAGAGAAGAACAAATGTGACTTACTTTTTGAATGTACATTGTATTATGCAAAAACAACGAAGTTTAATCTCTTGAGACCCATGACCATTTCAATGCACAATTCCCCCCCCCCCCCAAATGTGAGAAAAATCACCCAAAAAGTAATACAAAACAATATATATATATAGCCGGGTTTTTTTTAAATAAAAATGAAAAATACACAATTCTTGACCAGTCCATTATGATGAACGTTGGATATTAGTCTAGAAAAAACATGTGTTGCTGATTAAATGTACAGCACAACTTCATTATTCACACATCTAAAATTGTTTATTAGCTATTATTAATTCAAAAAAAATATGTAAAAATATAATAAAACTAAATCAAACTGCTAACATACCTTCAATTTTTGCTTTCTTCATGTACTCCATTTTTAAATGCTTGTGGAACAAAAATCCTGCCAAATAATTTCAAGTTTTGCTAAATAGATGACAGTACTGGACTATTAAATATAATGAAATGCCTAATTTTAGGATATAAAACTGTAAATTCTTTCTCTATATGTAAAATAAAAATGGCCAATAGAATGGACATTAGGTCTCAAGAGGTTAAAACAATTATTTTAATGATCTCTAATAGTGAATAGAACTTCTAACATAGCATAGGAAATAAAATTTCAAACCTTCATTTACAATAATATTCGTTGTTTTCTAGGAGACAAAGCTGAGTTTGTCTCCACCTATTTTGAGAAACGTGTTTCAAAATACTGGCCATTTGAGTAATGGCAGTTTTCGGATCATTTAATGTTTGAGGATTATTTTCATAAACTTTGCATTTTACTTATCCTCCAAAAGGAAAATATGTGAATACTCACATGAGGATAATATGGTTCTAGGTTCAAAGGATATGGTGCAATATGTTATACGAGAAATGAAATCATGGACATGCTTCAAGATTCTTTTGGGAGATCGATTCATCTCAAGAAATCCTAGCAACATCGTACCTTGACTTAAGCAGTTTCATAAATACGTATTTTTTCATAAATTATGAACATGCATAAATTGCTTTTATCTGAACCAATAGCATATAGTGAGAGAGGATATTTTTTTAAAAAAATATTTTTAAAGCGAAACAACGATTTAAGTAAATCACATAAAAACAAACCACTAAATTTGAACAACACCTTATTTCTACGAATTAAATAGGACTTACTGCACAAAACTACGAATTTTCGTGTTCTCTTCCGACTAAAACTCTGTTTACTCTGTTATTATTCACTAACATTAAAATGCTCTTTTGAAATAGCGCTTAGTTATTTAAATCGCAACAAACAGCTGCAATGGACTCAAAATAAAGTTATATTCTCACGAAACGAGTAATTCTGGTCCATTATGAAATAAAAGGAAAGGATGCAGCTCGGCTAGAGGAAGAAGGAATGTAATTAAACTGAAAGGTTTAATCCAATTAACTTTACGAAAAGATTTTCACTTCCTTAATTTTCGCTTAGGGAAAATTTCTCCACATCTATCTGTTGTTATTAATCTAAAGAGGGTTTTGCTTGTGTTGTTCGATACAAAGGAAAAATCATAGAAAGGGTAGCTTTCTTACCGTACAAAATGGTGTTACGGAGTTTATTTTCTTACAGAACTTTTTATAAGTTTCCAACTGTACCGTATCCTTTGATTCTGTTGGTATAAATATTTCTAGGTTAGGATTGAAATGAACTAGCCTAAGCACTAATATTTGTCCATATTGTTCTAAAATACAAATAAGAAAAATACTTTTTTCTTCAATCAGTTTATAAGATATGAGTCTAAAATCTCTTGAGCGGATGCGTTATTAATTTATTTACATTCGTTCTTTAATTAACTTCTGCTATAACGGTTATTACAAATTCTACAATAAAATCAATTAATTGAGTTATGTTACAAATATTAAAACTAAAAATGAGATAGCGGTATTAGAATGACCAATAAATTTCGTTTGATGTCGCATTTCAGCTGAGTAACTTGTCTGTAAAATAAACTTAGTTGTTTGGAAACTTGATCTGATTAAAGAAGACAAGGAAACATGGAACTTAATTTTCTAAGATCGATTACATTTGTAAATACTTTACCCTAAGTGAATGAAATATTTCAAATTAAAGAAAAGGTTATTCTTAAGTACAGTGTCAAGCAAAACAATGCTTGGCATCCTCTCGAGGTATACGAGTAGAGTTGAAGGGTTGTATCATCTCCAAACACCTCCAATTCGGCATCCTATTGTATGCTTTTAACTGGACAATCTTGTATTTAATTATAAAGTTTTTTTTTGGTATCAAGTGTTTCCCCCTGATAACAGAAGCTATATTTCATGCTATTGTTAAATATACGCAACTCAGGTTATGATTATTATTTATAATTAATAATTTTGGGAAATTAACACATTATAATTAAACCAACGGGGACGAATGTGTTGATCGTATAGTAGAAAGAAAAGCTTCCTATCATAGTTGATAATTAGAACTAAGATTTAGAATAATGACTGAATTGACTATCATTTGGTGCACTCATTAAATATATCTAAGCAAACAGGATTAAAGTTGTCAAAACTCAACATACATGGAGAAGAATGGCAGTGATGTCCCAAAGGTGGAATTATTCGTGTTCAGAAAGGTGGGTGTTTTGTGTGACTCGCGCGTGTAACAAGTCTGTGTGAATGTCGAATGTTATGAGTGAGTGTCAAATTCTTGGCGAAACTTCAAATATTTTCTTGGGACCTAATGTCCATTCTATTGGACATTTTTATTTTACATGTAGAGAAAGAATGTGCAATTATATATTCTAAGATCAGGCTCTGCATTGTATTGAATAGTCCAGTACTGTCATGTATTAAGCAAAACTTGAAATTATCTGGCAAGATCCTTGTTCCACAAGCATTTAAAAATGGTGGACAAGAAGAAAGCAACAATTGAAGGTATGTTAGCAGTTTGAATTTAATTTCATTATACTTTTACATATTTTTTGAATTAAAAATAGTTAATATATAAATTTTATATGCATGAATAATGACATTATGTTGTGTATTTAATCAGTAATACATGTTTTTACTAGATTAAGACCCAATGTGCATTATAATGGATTGGCGAAAAATCGAGCTTTTTAATTTAAAAAAAAAACGGCTGTATATACTGTTTGGTATTATTTTTTAGATGATTTATCTCAAATAAGGGGGAAATTCCTCAAAAAATATGGTCTTGGGTCTCAAGAGATAGTAAGTGTTTCGCTAAAAAAAATAGAGGGCAACCACAAAGAGGGAGAAAGCGCTCTTTCCTCCTGAAATTGAGATAAACACTTCTAGGATAAAACGTTCGATGACTCTCTACGGGTCCTTCATGTGTAGAACAAAGTGTCCAAAGGGCACTTCCCCAAATCAATGCCACTTGTCTCATAATCGTGAGAACAAACACGTATAATTAAGTATAACTGGTTCTAACTGTAGGTGAGTTTAGTCAGTGAATGAAGATTGATTGCATGAAACAAATATGTTCTTAACAAAAATGCACAAGTAAAAGCCATTTTTAAATAAATAAATACAGATAGAAAGGTATAAAGATAATGTTTAGTATAAAATAATGTATAATTTATGAAAGCTTGAGACGCTAAATTAAGATACAAATTAATTTCCGACTAATTAAGTACGACTTATTTTGCAAGAGATCAAAAGAAGCATTATCTCTGCAAGCTTTATATAAGTTATACATTATTTTACTTACAAATTTTTTTTGTAACTTATAGCTCATCTTTAGGGAAAAGCTTCATTAAAAATGTTTTTTTTTTACATATATTAATTTGATTCTTTTCAATTTAGAAATTTGAAACTAATAAAAGCAATTACGAGTGCAATACGTGTGTGCAAATTTTCAACTGATTTTAATGTTGTTAAGTGCAGGGCCCCAGCCTCAAAACTCCTATTCCCCAAATACATCATAGCTTGATAGTATTGTATGATCACCGGAGTTGTACATGTTTGTAAAATTTCAGCTTGATCTAATGATACGAACTGTTCTAAAATCCGAATACAAATTTTGAGCTGTAAATATATATTTTTAAATACACAAATACACTGATGACAAAATGTTAAGCATAATTCGAAAAATGTGAAAAAAATGTGAGTGGTTATTGTGAATTTTGTTGGAAATAACTTGCGGGGAATCTTCTGGAGAAACATTTAATGAAAGTGCAAAATTCGAGCAAACGTCGGAACGTGGATAAACATGTTCTCTCGGCAAAAACAATGAACAGAGTTTTCATACAATCCATCTGCGAAGGATTGTTGTTAACAATTAAATAAAACACATGATGGTACAAAAATGACAACTGGACATGTTTGCGAAAGGAAGAATCGCTGGAATGATCGGATTTGCATATAATGAACGATTTCGTTGAAACGGTTAGTAATCATGGTAGTGGACTTACGTAGAGTAGTAAGTTTAAACCTTGAGGCCACCAAAGATCCGCCATGTTGCCGATATCGATGCACGTTAAATCAGTCGTAACTCAAAGTTCTCCCGTTGGTGTGTTGTGGAGGTTAGGAAAAGGAGTGCCAGCTCAGGTGCAGTCCTCGTCACTTGACCGAGGTTCAAAATTACGAGGTCCGTCTGCAATTGCCTTCGTGTTGCTTCCAGTGCGACGCTAATAAAACCAACAAATCAACCTTGAAATGGAAAATATCCAATGCATGTTGTGGTCTTCTCGCTCAATTGATCTGAATCCTACCCACCATGTAGGGGATATCCTCGGGAGATAACTTACAGCCCTTCCTCCCCACCAAGTTCCGTTCCCGAACTGAAAAGAATTCTCCATGGTGTTTGGAACTCTTTGAGTCCACAAATCATAGACAATATCATAGCAAGTATGGAAAATCGTTTTGCAGCATACCTGGTTGCCAACACACTTTACTGAACTGCAGCATCAAACTTTATTTTATTTGATGTGTTTTTCACTAAAGTTTGAACTCTTTTTATGCCCAGTTTCATTTGAAATAATTTCTTTGGATAATAAAAGTGTTTACTATCGTTCTTTCGTATTTTTTTTCCTTATTTTGTAAGCGTTATACACTCGGCATATCACGTTTGCTGACTTTCCTTCTTTATTCGTATAAATATCAATTCTGCTTAACTTTTGGATACCAATATACACCTGAAAACATTAAGTTAAATAAAAGTGTGTAAAAAAACGATTAAATCTGCGTATTATTTAACTATGTATGCACGAAAACTCTTCCATGCTATAGCGATCATCTAATCCAACTAATTGATTGACAGATTGTTTCATTAACGTTGAGTTTAGAAGAAACACGAGGGCTATTACCGATGGAATTTATAATTTTGAATGTGGTCAAGTCACGAACATGGCCGTTCGGCTGGCTCACCTCTCTCCAGACTCTCCTATTTTCCAAACGGGAGGACTTTTAGCCTCTACATAGTTAATGTGCATCTGACCCGCTACATAGCCTATCCTGATCTACAATCCGGACTCGACTCCAGAATTTGAGGGAGACAACTAAGAACTTGTATAGTAAACTAGTAAACGGTAATTTTCAGAATACGTCTGAATTTCAAAGAATCTGAGACCTCAATAACATAAATATTTTCCCTGTGAACTAAAGTATAGTGGGCTCTGATCTCCCTTCCCATATACTGCAATTTTTTTCCGTGAATATGAGTATTTGTTTGTGTTCATTATGTCGTTTAATTAAATAGCTTATGAGACTCCAATGAAGCTTTTTAGTTACTGCGCTTAATCGAATTAGAGATACCGATAAAGCGAAGAAAAGACAAATTATATATAAAAAAAAAGAATATCTTTATGCCAGTTGCGGAAGTATAAAGTAGCGATCTGTTTTTTATAAAATTACAGTGAACTATTAGAAGCTGACGCATAATTCGTTTCCAATGAAATCGCACTGCTTTATGGTGATGAGGACAGGTGCAAGTGAATCTCCATTTATCTTCCACTTCTTGAAACTTTACTCGCTTCTTTCTAATTGTTTTATGTCTTGTTTCTTTGTTTGGAGCCTATTACGTTCCAGTAAAAACTTTTTGTTTTACGCATAAGAAATTAATAATTTTAATAAGAAATAAATAATTTTATAGCATAAGAAATTTTATAAAATTTATTTAACGCATCATCTGTACTTCATGCGATCCTTCAAAGAGTTATATTTTTTTCCTAACAGTGGTGTCCGATATAACCTTATGCTGAATAAAATTTCACCATCTAGAACAGAAATAACTCAATGAAATTCAATTAATTGATTAAAATACCCGCAATTTTAAATTGGGCATTCATTTAGAAAATTCATTATTCAGCATTGGTTTGCAAAAGGGAGAATTGGATTAAAATTAACCCGCTTAAGCTATTAATGAAGAATTTCCCGCGGAAAATACGGCTTTTTATGAGCGGAAGTCATATTAAGAAAATATTACTATGAGAATTAATTTTAAGTTTTAATCCTGAGTTTAAAATCAAAAACTAAATTAAATCTAATTTTGCGAATTCAAGTCTTCAAAGGAAAAACCACTCAAAAGTCTACTTACCGAATTTTGACAAATGATAGATGAAAGAAATGCATTTTAGCACCCACGCTTGGAGCGGAAATATTTTTCTCGGTAATTCGCCAAATGTGACAACCCTCATTTTCTTGTTGAATATGGTAACAGTTATACATGATAACCCTAAAATTAGAATTTGCCTTTTTTTCCTTCATCATTTTTTCATTATTGCGTGCAGAAATCTTATCACTTTTTTTTATACCAATCAGAGTCAGTCAGTGGAAGCTATTTATTTTAATTAATATCACTAAAATATTAATTCTCCTTTAGACATCATCTGCATACCGGCATTTTTCCCATCATACTTTTTAAGTGTTTTTTCCAAGTCGATGCATCAATTATGGCTGATGATATGATTTTGAAAGAAATGACTGAATGCATACAATTAAGTTTTTTAACTAATTTAGAAGCGAAAGAAAAGGGGCGAGAAAATTGGAATATTTGCATCCACTTATGAATGTCGGATATTTGGTGAGAGCTTATGTTTGTTTGTAAGGAAAATACGATTGACGCGCGGATATAAATGGCGCTGCAAAATGAGAGGAGAAAATTCTCATCGTATACTTCTCTAAGACCATCAAAAAGACTGAAATTACTATCTACATACTGGAATGAAACTAAAGATACATCAGAAAAATAAGTTGGTGATTTTTTCTTTATTCTTTCATTTAACGCTGTGACATTGGGCTATTCGCGGTTTCTCTTCACTAACCTTGGGGACTTTTAATTGAGATTGATTGCTTTCGCTAAACAACCTTTGCCCAACCAAAAATGAAACGTGATGAAGAACGTTAATATGTAAAGCAGTTAGAAATGAAGTGAAGTGGTTGAGTTAGGAAATATATAAACTCCGACTGAAAGTAGCAAGTGTGGCTGAAAGAGAGGCTGAAGGAATAGAGAGGTTGAAAGAGAGGCTGTGGGAGAAGTGAAGCTGAAGTGATAAATAAGAGGAAGAAGGAAATAGAGATTGAAATGGAGGGTTCGAGTAAAGATTGCTGCTAGAAGTATATTTGCTGTTGTTCTCAACAGTTGATCCAGAGTCTGAGTTGCAATCGAGGAAGGATTAGTGGTAAGAATCTGTTAGATTACTATTGGTGGGTTGAACTAAGGTATTAGAAAGCTTACCCTGGAGAGCATAGGGAGTTGTTGTCATAATAAATATATGTTAATAAATTGCTTAAATATTGTTTTAGTGTTCCTTTAATTATTTGTGTCGTAGTGTTTAATAATTGAATCTAGTGATGGCACAAGATGACGCCCGGGTCGGGCGGGCGTCACAACGCTATATTACAAGGTCCTTCGCCATCAGCCTTCGTATTGCTTCGAAGAGAGACGTTAATAAACAATCAATCAAGCATTCAGCGGAGTTAACGTTACTCCACCATAAATCGCCAAATGGGAGATTTTTAAAATCGGGCCAAATGTGAGGGTTTCACCAAGAGCTTCTTCCAGATGTGTAGTCGTTACTTCCATGTTCCATCAAAAAATTGCTTTGTTTAAGATGGTCATCGAATTGTGGAGGCTTCGATCAGATAGCTTTTAGATTTTGCATTATTTCAAACTGAAGTTATTGGTAAAACAGAGAAATGATTACAAATTATATGTAAAGCATTTTTCATAACAGCATAAAAATCTGAATTTTTTCCTATAAAATACACCGATCATTTAATGCAAGAGAAAGTAAGTTGTATAAAATATATTAGCTAATTGTATTTTTAATATACATAAGAAACACAGTTTAGGCCACTGCAAAACTTGATAGTTAAAACTCTACTTACATCAGAAGTAATCTGACAATAATAAAAAAAAAATAGAGACAACTTATGTTTCTCTTCACGAAACTTCTAATAATTTAGATTAGATTAGATTTCCCAAATATTATTAAATTCGAAACTCATCAGTTAACATATTTTTTTACACTAATGCGTTTGATCATTCATTAAAGTTATCCTCAAAATGTTTTTAGAGTGATTGATTGCTTATTAACGCTCCAATAAATGTAAAAATGGACTATTGCGATGGATTTAATAATTTTGAGCCGTGTTAAGTGACGAGGACCACGTCTGCTGACTTTCATAACGAAATAAAAAAAAAAGAATTTATTTTATTTGAACTTCAGTGCAAGATAAAAGCACGAATATTAGGTCTACTGAAAAGTTCTGTCAGTTTGGGAAGTGAAAGAAATTAATACCTTTAATAATATTCATTAAATAATATGTATTACACAATATAATTTCGGTCGTTACTAGGATTGGTCTATAATTGTTCCATATCGATATTTCATGAATTAAGCGAAAAATATCTGATGAATGGAATCATCATATGCTCAACTCTATTCGGAACAGAAACGAACTTTATGAAGATCGAAAGATTTATGGTGAGAAAAAATGGTACCTAGATACCTATGAAAGCATAGCAAGGTACAGAGCATACTGGGAGCCAGGACAGCTTTTCATTTTCGTTCTAAGTTGAGATTGAGCCTGAAAAAGAGAATGCTGTGTATAGGATGATACGTCCAAAAACCAATATATTATGAGCTTTTGAAACCTAATGAAAAGCTCAGTTGGGAGAGATATTGTGAACAAATAGATGATTCAAACAAAGCACTCAAAGAAAAAAAAAGATCGACAATGTTCAAAAGGAAGCACATCATACCGCATCAAGATTGTTGTCGCGGTAGTCTAGTGGTCATGGTCGCGGCCTTGAAGTAGGCGTGTTTTCGTAGAATTGTGTTTTCTAGGCTTTATGCCATTTGATCCACTGCGTAGCGGGGCTGATGCACGTTAAATCCAGTCAAGGCCCTAAATCCTTCCGTTGGTGTGGTATGGAAATTTGAAGAAGGTGCTAACACACGTGTCGTCTCCGTGGCTTGACCGAAGTTAAAAATTATTAGGTCCGTCGCCAATAGCCCTCTTTGCCTCTCAATACGACGTAAATGAACAATCACATCACGCATCATAATAATGCCAGACCATCATATTTGGAGCCTCATCGGAAAATCGTAGAATTGTAATTTTGTAGCCTCCACCATACTCTTAAAATCTAGTATCCTTCCATTTTCACTTATTTCTCTCCCTGCAAAAGTTTTGAAATAATAATAAAAAAAAAGACTCAAAACTTTAGCAGTTGTCAATCAAACATTTGAGGTTTTCGCCTTTGTTAATAAGGCATTTTTCAAAAAGGTATTTAAAAATGACCATCACGTTGGTTGGATATCACAAAAACGACGTAATTTGCACTATTCAATAACTACTATGAAAAAACATGTATGAAGAAATACATTATTTTTATAGAACTTTCCGATATACCTAATGCAAGGTAAAAAAGCACCTCAATGGTCAAATAAAAAAATACGAAATGATAGCTATCGATTTTTTCAACGCTTGGTTTGTTCAGGGACTCAAAATTTTATGCCATAACCTGCTATATACATATTGCTACATATATTCACTTAATCGAACATATTTACATTATCCAAGAAACAAAATAATTGATAAACTCCATGACCTTTACCAAGTTCTTAGCCATTGATCGATTTTATTTTAAGGTATTTTGTACGTTCATACAAGCATTTGAGGGTATCCAATTACCCATCGGTTATTTGGATAAGATTGCGAGTATTGTTCGAATTCAATTGATACCGCTTCGTGTATTTGGTCCAACTCATGAAGATCGTTTGCCCTCTCCCTTAGAAAATCATTAGCCTTGTTTTGGTTGTATGCATTCCCGTTTCTCTCTGTTTGAACAGGATCGTCGGTATCGATTGATATCCTGCAATCATACGATTCGCCTTTGATCCCTGTTGAGAGGTTACGCACAACAGGTGTTTCATCACGAACATTTCCTTCTCTATCGCTTGAGTTCAAAACAGTAATCGAGACGTCTTCGACTATGAAAAATGAACTCATTTTAAAGCCACAAGCTTAAATAAGTCTCCTTTTTTAAAATCGAAAGCAATGGAGGTCACATTTAACATTGATATATCTGTATGTTTAGGCTCCTTTTTCAAAGAAAATTGCCGTTATAAACATGAATAATTATGTATAAGCAATTAATAACCAATAGCTGAATTTACATTTGTATAGAAGTCTTGTATTCTAAAGTACATCTTGCATAAATTAATCTGACTCGCTATCTTTTAAAAAACAGCGTATTTTACAATATTACTCATTTTTATCTGAATCAATCCATATTATCTGGGTGGCTCTGGTAGCTTAGTGGTCATTGTAGCGGTCTCGTGGCCGGCAGTTTTTGTCGAGTCTTAAGTTCGAGCCTCGATGTCGCTAAAGATCCGGGATGTAATCGGGTCAGATGCACATTGAATCTTTCGTGGCTCAAAGTCCTTCCATTGGCGTGATGTGGAAGTTAGGAGAGGTGTGCCAGATCACGTGTCGTCCTCGTGATTTGATCGAGATTCAAAATTACGAGGTCTGTTGCCAATAGCCCTCTTCAAAAAAAAACATGTATTAAAAGATAAAAAAAGCATTTTAAAAAATAAGCTTCTTTGTGATTGGGAAACCTATATTCCTAGACCAAATCTGAGTTTTTATATCAATTCTGGTTTTATTACTAGCTTTTTAAGTGGTCATGATCTCTTCGTTTCTTATTTAAATTGTATTAATTTGAAAAACACAAATTTATGTCCCTGTGGCTCTATTGGAGATCCTGACCACTACGTTTTCTCTAGCCTTTTTACCAAAATTTTTCATTTAAAATGTCCTGTTGTTGAATCGAAACTTATTTGGCTGAATCCGCGTGTGAAAACCCTTACTTCCACATTCAAGCTTAAATTCTATATTCTTACAGCTCGTAAAATTACCCAATACATTTCTTAATTTTT
>BMAW01099341.1:0-53155 GCA_019974015.1 Nephila pilipes | reverse complement strand
ATTCAATCATAAATTACCAACACTCAGAAGACAGCTGCAAAGTTTTCAAGCATTTGCATATTTTACCATCAGCAATCATTATAAGGAAAGGCTAAAGTATCTCATTTATTAAATTCAAAATGCATATCAGTGATATTTTCGTCTTCTAAATCAATTATTAAGTTCGAGAAGTGAGTTTTACGTGATTGAAAAGACAGACTTAAAAGCATCGGAGCCAAAAGGATGTAAAAATTTCAATGACACCGAATTATATCTTACAGTTCTATATTCCACGCAGTTTTTATAAATAATACTATTTATAATAGACTATAATTGGATGATTTTAAGAATATGGCTTTCGCAGTTCAATTTGGATGTCACATTTGAGTAATAATTTAGAATTTTAATTGGTTTTGGGAATTTTTATTGTTTTATCGTTAAGACATTTTAACTAATCTTGGGTCTTAATAAAGGTTGTGTTTGGGAATTAAAGTAAATTAGACACACAAGAATGATAGAAATGAAAAGAAAACGATACTTTAAGTTATGAATATCGCATATTAAGAGATAAAAAAGAAATTCACATTATGAACAGTCACTTAATATTGGGTTAATTTAAATGTTTTTTTGTAATTCATTTTATAAGAGGATTAAATTTTTTATTGTTTTAAGAATAATTCACAATAAAAACTTCATTAAATACTTCATTTGAATAAGAAATGCCTACTCTTTAAAACACATTGAATTTTTTTAAAACTTATTTTCAGATAAATACCCAAGAATATGCGAAAAAAATATCCAAGAATATATAAATTTAAATAAATGATTCCAGAAAGTAATAAAAATTGTAAGACGACTTTTTTTTTATTGAAAATGAGTATATTAATTGATATAATTTGAAATATATATCTTGAGTACACATATTGAACTGTACACATGCGTATGGATATAAACGCAGTAAAATTATATAATGTTTGTACTGCAACTTATGGAGATTTAAGGAAGGAAAAATTATTTTAAGATTTATTTAAACATTTCTTTGCATTTACTCTTGGTTGTAATTATTTTTCTTTCGTCTCAAAAGCAGACAATATTAATAGCAAAAATAAAAATAGCAAGATTATCTTTTTAGAAAAGGTATATTATCTATTTTAATTTCAGGTATTATATCTTTGTTTTCGTTTATTTATTAATTAAACACTTCTCTGAAAATTGGTAAGCGAATTAATGTGTATTATTCACTGGGAAAAACTATTTTTCTAATGCTTTTATCTTACTTGGTTTGCGTATGCTACAGTTTATTTAATTTACAAATTTAATTTATTTAATTGAAATGGAGTAATGCAACCATATACTACTAAATTCTTTAATAAGACAATCATTTCCATTAAAACAGGAAGCATAATGTTTTCGCAGGTGATTATAATGGCCTGAATGTATTTGTTCACGTATATGCATTGTAAAATTATTCTTATTTTCTTTTCTTACTCTATAATCAGTAATACATAAATCTTCTAAATACGCTTTTCTCTCTGCCAAAGTAATTACATTAATGTAACTAACTCGCATAGATGTACCACGTACAACTATAATATTCATTGTTTGTTGTAGAAGATATTTCCTCTACAGTAATTGATGAAGCTTAAAGACGAGTAGAAATGTTGTAAAAATACTTTGAATATAAATTTTATTTTATATTGGTTGTCATAGGAATTAATAAAAGTTTCGAATAAATCTCGCATTTATATAAATGGATACTATTTCAATTGTACACGTAAACCATTGTGGACATTAAGAAATAAAATACAGACTCTAATTATTTAAAATTCGAGATAAAAGACCAAGTTTTTAAAAACAACGTTTTTATATGGTGGCAAATTTTGTTAGAATTATTTTGCCAAATGTGGCTACCCTGATCTGCTTTGCGGACTTAAATTTCAGCCAAAAAAAAATATCGCCAAGCTTGGCAATTTTTAAAATCGTGCCAATTGGTTGGGCTAAACTGCATTATTAAAAAATTGAAATATTAGTTAAAACTTGTCGCAAATGTCTACAAATGGCATTGTTAGTCTAGTAGCAATGCAATATTTAGACATGAACGATTCCCAAAGTTTCAGAGCTGTAGCTTTGTGGGAAGTTGGTTAAAATAACGATCGAAAATTTGATGACACACTGATACGCACACAGACACACACCAAATGAAATACATAAAGACGTCGTAAAAAATAGGGAATGTATATACTTATATAAATATTACCTATCTATTTTTCAATTTTTAAATGTTATTTAAACCTAGTATTTTAATTGGGTTTATTTACTATAAAAATTATTAATATTCAAATGGATTTTCTTAGTTTTCATGTTTTTTTTTTAAAAAAATATCTTACATTTGGCAGAATCACTGAATTTTCGTAACTTATTTTAGGTATGTAAAATCAGTCAGTCAATTATTAGTAATTGGTTGTTTAAAATATGACATTGTTGCAACATATTGTAGGTATGAGATCATCAATTTATTCTCTGGAGGTAAAAATTTTATTAATTTTTAGTTACATTTCTTAAAGTTTATAAATACGTATTGCTTATTTTTTAAGGGATCATCTTTATTTATTATAGTTTGCTTCATTCTTTTTCTTTATTCCTTTGGTTTAATTACTGTTTGTATTATGATTGTTGTTTATTCTTGGTCTATACCATTATTGCTAATGTAATTACTGAAGTTGTGAACGTTGGATCTGTGGGGCTAGTTTAAACACACTATTCTTAGTTCAAAATCTGATACAGTAATTAAATTATATTACCTCCGTCTTTGAATTTTTTTCATATTTCTTTCCCTCTGTGATATGTTTTGTATTTCTTGGTAAAGTTATTATTTATTTAACTTAGTTGTACTTTCTTAAATCATTAATTTGACTTTTTTTAAATTAAAGTTATCTTGTTTAATATGTTTTTTTGATTTTTTTTCTTGCTTCTGTTAATTTTTTCAATTCAATTGTTCTAAAACATTTATTCAATTTTCTTTTTATTAGTTAAAAAATAATTAGTGTTATTTTACTTACATATTAAATTTATGTCTACACTTAACATTAATAATTGCATGAACGCTTATATATGTATGTGTTAATTAATTTACAGTTTAAAAACTATACATATACAAATCTACCGTTGATAAAATAAATAGATTCAATTTAATACAAATAATATTTTAAAAACCTTTTTAATTTAATTTAATTTAATTTAAAATTTAAAAGGTAGTTCAAAATAAAAGAAAATCTTATTTACTTTTATATCTAAAAACTTAAGTAAATCTGAGATTTGTTTCTCTGAAACTGAAATTGAAATTTCACAATGAAAAACTCATAGAGAAAGGAGTAGTTATTACTCAATTTGCCCAGAGGTGAAAATAAAATATTTTACACCTGGATCACAGAAATAATTGACGCCACAACAGGTATAAAGTTTTATGTAATTCTTCGTGAGGCTGAAAGAATTATTTATCTTTCCAATTTATATTCATGAGTTCTTTGTTTTCAAAATGTTCAATAATACCAGGCTCCTTCATTAAAAACAAATTCAAATTCTCAACAGTCTACCTTGGAATTTTAATGGAAGTAATGTGTAAAGAATTTTTCGAATATAATTAAATTTTCCAGAATAAAAATCTTCTTATATTAGTGATAGTGAACATTCGAGGTTTGGGATGAAACTCATGCTTTAAAAAAGTGTTTGATATAATTTTCTCTACAAACTTTCATTTTTAGTTCTCATAATTTATGGAAAGCTAGTATAATAATTTTACAATTAATGTAAATGACAAAAGAAAGTAAAATGAAGTAGAATTAAAGGTCGAGTTTTACCAGATTTAAAATTTTGATAAATAAAAATCATATAAAAGGAAGAAGAGATTGGAATATGCAAATAATTAGTTTTTCAGTGCCTTTAAACTCCTGTAGAATCCCAGTGTTTTTGTAGGAGACACTAAACAACACTTTTAAAAAATGCCACTAAGTTAAAAATAAAAGGCGTCATTGATACCCTTTATTAGTTAATTTTCTTGTTAATAGATGGTAATACTGGAAAAAAATTCTTAGTGAACATTTTGCATTCGTTGCATATTTATGGTAAAATGAAAATGGTATTTTCCGAGAGAAAGAAAATTATACACTTGCTCATCTCTAAGTGTTCATATTTTTTATTATTTGAGTAATAAAAAAATTATTAAACATACTTTTGAGTTCTTTGAACTTGCTGTTTTATAAATAACATTATTAATTTCTTACTTGAATCTTCCCTCTTCTGATTTAGAAAGCTGTTATTTCAATGTCGCCTGTAGGAGACATTGGGTCAATGGCTATCAAAATCACTCGATTTGAAACTGTAATTATGACATATATATCAGCTTTCAATAATATTCTTTAATTGCTAATTGAATTCACCTAATGTAGATATTTAAAGGATATGGGAAAGAATCTGTTTCTGTCAGAAAATGAAATGAAACATAATTAGTGATCACTGTAATTATGTCTAATTTAAGATTTCCCGGAAATCGAATGTACTGGACAGAAAAAAACTATAACTCCCGTACTCGCCGACAGCATTTCTTAGAAATCACGAGTTTTCAATAAGAAACAACTTAAAGTTGAGAAATTATTTAATAGTATAAGATAAAGTGAGAGAGAAAAATCGAATGTGTGATAAATTTTGTAAATTAGGACTCTTCTGCTAACAAATCGGACAGGAATATTTTGTGATTCAAATTTTACATTATGTTAATTATTATGACAAATTAAGAAATTAAATTAAGATTATAACATAATTAAATTAAGATTAAAGAAATATTTTAAATTAACATTATGAGGTCACTTTGTCCCAATGTCTCCTCCATGAGACACTTAATTCCGCAAAGATAAAAATTAAAATTGTTTTTTCAACATTTTTTCAGTGCTTTTTCATGTATTTAGAACCGATTGATACAAATTATTCTAAAATATAATGTTCAAAGTTGACCTTGGGTCTGAGGAGGTTAAGGGAAACAGGAGGGAGAAACGACACCTTAAGTATTGCATAAAACAAAAGTTGTGTAGTGAATTTCTAATTCGGAAAGCTCTATGTAAGGTCTAAGTGTGTTCAGAATAACGTGTTATGCCTCTAATAAGATGAAGATATGCTTACCAATCAGCGTCAGAATTCGATAGGGACAGGCTCATTACCTATCGAAAATATGGATTATCGTTCCGTGATAGTTCCCGTCTCACTAGTTGAAATTCAACCACTGTCATGCGGATATGGAATCAATGGGTTACTGAAGGTCACAATGAAAGACATGCAAATTCTCCTCGCATTCCCATGGCTAACTATCGAGATGACAGACATATTGTGAGGTTAGCCTTCCAAAACCATACTAACACATCACGGGTAAATATTCAGGAAATTAGCATGTCTGAATCATGCCCTGCATCCACCTCGTATGGCGCGACGACGTTTGCAGCAGCGTAGACTGTTCAGCACGGCGACTACTACTTCGGCTTCCCTTGATAATGCAGCTTAAAGATAGACGGCTGCACTTGTGCGCCGAATGACAAAGTTAGATACAGGAGTGGCACAATGTAGCCTTTTCAGACGAGTCCCGGTTCTACATGCAGCATTCTGATGACCATATACGTATCTGGTGGTTCCAGGGAAACCTCTCGTCGTCTACTTGCATTCGATATCGATATAAGAGCCCTGCACCTGGTACCATGGTTTGAACAGCCATTGGATACTCGACACGCACATCTCTAGGTCAGATCGACGGTAATTTGAAAGCAGATCGGTACATTTTTGACACCTTACTTCCAATGGTTGGGAACATTCTTTGAGATCTGCCAAAAGCCATCCTCAAGAAAGATAATGCAAGACCTTATATTGCACGTCGTGTTCTGACCTTTCTGGATACACAGGGTATTCGATTGTTGCCCTGGCCTGCATGGTCTGTAGAATAGTCACCCATTGAAAACATCTGATCATGGGTTGTCGAAAGACTGTTCCGCCACCTTTCTCTACCTAATACGGTCACTAAAATGAGGTAGAGAAGAGCATAGAATGAGATGCCCGTTTCTGTAATATCATCTCAGTTCGACTTTATGGCTAACCGGGTAAAGGCTGTTTTATAAGCCAGACGTGGCAGCTGTTTCAACTAATTTGGCAACCCTGTAAACTATCAAACTGCTTGAAAATGAAATTAGGCCATACTGTCTTCGGGCCTTACTGCTTACGTACAATAAGTATTTTTTTGGTATTTTCTTTCCTTCATGGTATTGCAATTTTAATAATCAGCAGTGTATTAAAAAAAATTCAGTCATAATACTTATACATAAAATTGGATTATTTTGGATAAAAAAATTACCATGATATTCATAAAAAAGACATTCTTTTAAAATTCAAGCAAATAAAGTACACTTATGGAATGTAATATTTATCTATCTATGGATGTGTAATTCTTAATTATTATGACTTAGTTATAACATAGTTATACAAATTTCACATAACAGTTTTAACCTTAAGATATTGATGAAAATTATAAATTATTTTAAATTATAATTGATTTTTGAAAAAAAATTACATCTTGACAAATTTATATTAATGGTTAACCTTTGTTTTTTATGTTTAAATTATATAGTAAATCCTATTGATTTTTCAATTTTAAAAGAAGTAAGAATTTTAGATTAACTTTTTTAAATATATATTTGCATCCTTTGCTCGACTGAATTTAATTATATATATATATATATATATATATATATATATATATATATATGTGTGTGTGTGTGTGTGTTTTCTTTGGAAATAAAAATTTTGTATTTAATCCTTAGTTAATTTTTAAGTTTATTGAATCATTTTACCATTCAATTAAAGTATATAACATTATTTTAACAATAGAAGTATTGCAGAGTTATGTTAATAACAAGTAAAACGAGAAAGAAAAAATTCCACTGCTAAATATTTGTCATAAATTGTTTAAAATTTTATCGAAAAATTAGAAAAAAATGAGTGTTTTCAACTCGGTAAAAAAATTCCAAAATAGATAGAAATATATCAGATTATTTGAAATGAAATTCTATTAAATATTGAATTTTCTAATTCATCTGAGAATTTGAGTCAATACTTCAAAGAGATAACAATTGATTGCCTTCATGTTCCTCCTTCATTGCCTTTTGTTCCAAAAATTCTATCTTAAAGCTACAGAAAGAAAGAAATATCATAACAATAGCAGAAGAAATTCTCCGCATTTAAATGTTTTATCTTTAATTGCTATCACTGACAAAGATCAAGAATCACATTGCAAAAATATTTATAAATTGAAACGTTTATATATGGGCACATAATATTTAATAGTTCTTGGTAATATATATGTATGCATAGATTAATGATTTTCGTATCCTTTTAAGAAATGAAGGAAAAGCTATAGATTAATGATTTTCGTATCCTTTTAAGAAATGAAGGAAAAGCTTTTAAGTTAAAAGAGGATAAAAGCTTTTATACGATTGAATTGGGAAATGTCATGCGATAATTTTCAAAGCTCTTACTACAATGAAACTTTTGTGTGGGTGTAATTGGTTTATTCGGGCAGGGATGGAGACCTTTTTGCTTTAAGTGAGTTATATAGTGTTTATTTTGATTAAAATAGCTTTAATAAGTCCTTTATCTTTATTTCTCTATGTTCTTAAGCAATTAATGTTTTCGAGAAACGTAATTAAGTGAAGAGTGTTAAAAATTTTATTTTAAAAATTATAAAATTTTGAAAAGACACTCATATATTAAGATTGTAAATTACAGACATACTATTGCTTAAGTGTTACGTAAATTGTTTGAAAATCTATATCGACGGAAAGAAATTTTCATATTATATCACCAATTTTTTGATCATACTATTGATTAAGACTATTGATAGGTTCTAAATTATTTTATCATGCACTTACATTCACAATAACATCATTACTTTAAATTAATGGAATATATTTAATATTTCTTCACTTTGCATTAATTAGTTTTAAATTACATTTTCGGCTCTTGTGAAGCTTAAAAAAATGAAAACATACAGGCTCCATTTACCAAACATGAAATACACTCAAAAGGAATTAGTTCTTTCTAGGATTCTAAATCTGTATATTCGTTAATTTACACAACCAGTCCACTTGAAGAGCTTTTGTAATTTACCATAATACGACGTTCGCCTAAAAAGTCCTCACAAAATACAAGAGATGGCGCTCGTAGCATCAAAAATTGCTCGTTTTTAGTAAGCATCATGATTCACATGATAGCTATCGAAGTCTCAATTACTCATAACCGTGATCATGGCTCCTTTCGCACTTAAAAAGTTCTGTCATAACTACTTTTCTAACCATCTTCGCCATTGTTGGAAAATCTTCACCGGAAGCAACCCAACGTTTGGATTTTTCCTTGATTTCTGGTACATAAAGATGAATCCAGGTCTCACCGACTATGTCAACTCGACTCAAAATGACGTCGCCAACAACAATCAAATTTTGCATTTTGTAGCAAATAAAAACAAAATCATACTTAACTTATGAATCAATGTAAAATCTGTTTCGGCTTTATATAACAGATGACAACACCCAGTGATAAGAAGAATTTAACTTAACAATACCATCTGCCTTTAGATACAAGTACCTTTAAAACCACCCTCGTATTTTGTTTATGACACACATATAAGTCACACATTTTTTTATCCATATCTATAGTCACATATTTATATCCATATCTATAGTCACACATTTATATCCATATCTATAGTCAAATATTTATATCCATACCTTTAGTCGCACATTTATATTTATAAATGTGTGAATCAGCATAAAGATTTAATTTAAATTCATTAATATAAATAAAACAGCATGGATCGAAAAGTAGTTATAAATGTTACTTAGAAAGTTTAAAAATATGAATGCTTGTTTCGAAAGGAAAAACAAATGTTCTTAATCGGCATCTGATTTTTAATTGTATAAAAGTTTTGTTTTTTGAAAGACTAAATAACACTGTAAGCACAATAATCTGCAGGAATTGTTTTCAGTGAGAGAAGAGCCGGATTGTTTTCCTTTTTTGCACATTTTTTTGAAAATGGAATGAATGAATTACTAAATCAATGATGGATACCATTTCTTTCTGGTTTCACTAAATGTTTTGCTACATAATATAAGAAAAATTTATACTTTACAGTTTTGAAAGTCGCTTTCAACAAAATCTACATTATAGTTAAACATTTTTACTACCCTTATTGCATGAATTTCAAAATTTCTTTAATTCTTCTGAATCATAGATGACCAAAATACATTCTTTAACAAACAAAAATAAATAAATAACTAAACGAAGCACGAAAAAGGAGTTGCCCAATAGAGATAAAAAATGATAGGTAAGAAAAATATGTACAGAATAGAAATTTATTAAAATTTCAGAAAAATTTAATGATTTATTTCAAAGTTACATAGTAACGAGCTCAATAAGATGTTTACCCACCTCTAGTCTGGATACAAGCAGCCACAAGACGTGGCATAAAGTGATAAAGTTACCTGATGATCTCTTGCAGCATATCTTACCAAATTCGCTCCAATTGCCGGGGTAGGTCATCAACATTCCCTAGTAGATGCATTCGCCTTCCCATCATATCACAGACATTCTCGATTGGAGAAAGATCTGGCTGGCCAGAGAAGTGTTTGACAACATGTAAGACAGTTCATAACAACACGTGTCGTACGTGGTCTGGCATAATCTTGCTGAAAAATAAGGCCAGGGTACTGCAAAAGGAACGGTAGCAAAGCAGGTCTCAAAATGTCATCGACGTATCGCTGTGCTGTAAGGGTGCCTCCAATGAAGACCAAAGGGGTCCAGCTATCAAGAAAAATGGCACCCCAGACCATAAATCCTGGTTGAGGGCCTGTGTGGCGTGCGATAGAGAAAGCAGGATCGGACATTGCCCTTGGAGTCTCCAGATACGTCTTCGGTGATCGTCAGTCAAGACACAGTTGGAAGTGGGATTCGTCGCTAAAAACTATACGTTCCCATTTAGCATCCTTCCAACCTGATAGAACCATGCATCACTGTAATCTGGCTCGACAGTGTGCAAGCGTCAGTGGTAGGGGGGGGTAATGGTCGGTACGAGCGAAGATTTCCCTCTATCAGCCGTCTGTGAATGGTCATTGTGGACACTTGTGTGCGAGTCACACGTTCGATGGTTGATAACGATGAATCAGGTGCTTTGACTGCTGATCTTACAAGAATTTTGTCGTTCCTATCTGCTGTGGCCCTAGGTCCACCGCTACCATCATGACGCTGAAATCTGCCGTTGTCCATCCATTCTTGTAGGCATCTTCTAATCTCCACATCGCTTTGATTCATATGACGAGCGATTCTACAATTCATCCAACCTGCCTTTTTCAATCTAATGATATTACCTCTTTTAAACTCTGACAGTTGCTCGTAATGAGCTCGAGTTCTGCAGAGAGGTATTTTTTCAGTCGTTGAAAAGTATTATAAATCGCAATGCAATGGAAAATTTGACCATCAGATTGAGAATCGCTTCTTATATACACCTGCTGATTGAGCAGTTCCGAAGCGTTGTAGCTCCCACCATTCATTCTTCTAACACCAAATTTTAATCATTTGCATGTTCGTTTCAAATTTTTTTACTTACGAAATTTCATTACAACCGGACAAATCCTACTTGGTTTGCCGTGTTTGCTTGTTTTTGTTATAGGGTGTAGGTTGATGAATTTTATATGCACGCCTATTTTCTTTAATGATAACTTTTTATATAAGAAATACTTTTAAATATGGCCACTGCGTGTTTACCATCGCCATTTCGTGCATACGCATTGAGTACTCATATGCGTTGGTTAGCCATAGAATAACAACGCAATATTTGTTGTAATTATGTTGAAAAGTAGATTTCGGTACAAACATTATTATGAAAATAAAATAGTAGAAAAAATGCAAACGTATTTTTTTAATTTATCATAAAGGTAATGCACACGTAAGAAACACACGTGCTTCTTAGATAGCTTCAAAACATATATACCAAAAGAAGGTTCAAATGTTTTATAATATTAGGCATTAATTTTATTAACAGCCAGGAAAAACGATGAAAAATGTGTGGATAAAAATGATTGATTTTTCATGAACTTTTTTTAATAGTACTTTACGGTCCTAAAGTTCATATGTGAACTTAGGGTATAGGTTACCACACTTGGATTGAAAGATATTCAATTTTTATTATTTTTGCGCTTTAACTAATATTTGTCACATTCCCAGTAAATGGAAGGATTTTTTTTAATCGAAAAGGCAATGATCTTCTTACACTCCATTATAAAGTTTCATTCATAAAGAAATATGGTACAAATTATTTAATTAAATAAATGATGGTATTTCTTTGGTTATTTATTTATCATTAACAGCTCCATGAATCTGAAATTAATATACTAATATAAATTTTTTAAGGCGACACGAACTATTAAATTAGAAGTTTTTGAAAAAAAAGGGAAAGCTACATTTAGAAATACTGATATAAAAGAACCTAGATAATCATAAATAAAATACTTTCCGTATCAGCAAAAGTTTATCTTGAAAGAAAAATATATTTCAGAACTTTCTGATTTTATTTCATCCAAATATTTATCTTTTTGGTACATAAAAAGTTAACAAGTTTTTCACGGTTTATATTACTTTTCAAAGAAGCGGTCCTATCACATTCAGTGAGCTGAACAAAGAAAAAATTTGCTAAGAAAGTATGTTAATAAATATGTCCCGTGTATTGATTTATCACTGTCAGTGATAAACTTGTGAGAAGAGAATGTACGCATTGCAAAAAATAAGAAAACACATTAAAGACACTTTTTGATGAGTAGGAACTTAACAGCACTCTAATCCTTTTATCTATCCTCTTCTTTTTGTCTTAGAAATTGCGATTAATCAGACTTTTTTTTTGTGCTTTTGTCTATATTTCTCCGCTCTTGAATGTTGAAAAATTGGGCCTTTTTTAATCCATCACAGGATTTCTTGTACCCTGTCAAAAGAGTGTAATGAATTATTCCAGGAAGACAATTTTGATTAGAAATACACATTGAAAAAACCATGTCGAGGTTACTTGAAATTCGCAGGTAAATATTTTTTATCGTGGAAAGATTTTTCAGTAAGTACTATGTAAAATTATGTAGAGTAAAGCTTCTAAAAGGTATTAATTCAGTTATCTACACACACAGAGAGACACACACAGATATATATATATATATATATATATATATATTAGCTGATACCCACCCGCTTCGCTGGGAATACGATAATATTATATTTTGGAACCTATACGTAAAATATCAAGAAAATTTTAAATTTTTAAACGATAATGATAATCTAAATTTAAAATTTAAAGAAATTGATTGTCTGTAACAATGGTTATCTACGACTTTCAAGTATATGAGAAAAATAAAACAAATTGGTAAAAAGTCACCCCATATATATATAATATGGATAAAATTCATTCCACCATATATATGTGACACCTAGTATTGCCAAAGATACAACCTTTTGTCAGAAAATTCACCATGTGCTAACTTCAAATGAAACACTCTCGTAATGGCATCGTGTCTTTCATAAGATTTTTGTCCCTGCCTCGAGAGATCTTTGATTTCTGACCATATAGGATTGCAAGTGACTGCAATACTACCAAAAAAAAAGTCGTGACAGTCGGGACGTCCAAAATGTCTTACGTATGTCATAGCCTCTTCAGTTCGTTCATGCATGTAGCGAGGTTCTCCAGTAAATGAAGATTGTCTTGCGTGTGTGTTACTCCGTAAGAAACGACATTTTAGTATTTTTCGAAATCCCGCAAAGATTTGGAGCTAAACTACACTTTCACCAACCGTGGAATTCCAAACTCATTTATTTCTATTGCTAAATATGTACGTTTCCTACTTTTGACAAGCACGAAATTTCACATAAAGAGCTCCTTCGCCAAAATCTTGCCAATCTTCCATCAGCGCTTCAATATTAAATTATTTGATATTTTTCCATTTCACACACGCAAACATCACCAAGTAAACTTAATTGGTGGTAATCCACAGTATACATATAAAAAAATATGTTCCGTTTGGCGTCGGTCATATAATTTTGACGATAAAGTCGCCAAAAATTACGTAACTAATGGATAAGATTAGATTAATGGATAGAAATTACATTTTGGATAAGACTTCCGTAAAATCCGTTCTTAGTGAGCGTCTACATTGGAATATAAGTAACTGTGCTAAATTTCAAGTCAATCGGTTGTATAGACTTAGAGATCTCGTGATATATATCGTATATCGTGTATATATATATATATATATATATATATATATATATATATATATATATATATATATATTTATATTCACATATATATGGGGGATCCACTTAAGTCCCTTGATACCCTCTTAATTTCGGAACGGTTGTTGCTATATTCATAAAAGTGGTGTCATGTGCTGCTGAATGAAATCACCTATGGCACCACCTATTGGAACACTGCAGAATCAGCATTCTTATCATTCCTATCTCTGAAACGAAACGAGATCGAGAAAAAAAGTGATATACTAAGTTGTAGAGCATCATCGATTTAATTCAAAATATTGATTAGTTATTGACATTTAGAGAATAGAGCGTTTACTTTTTCTTTTAATTTCCCACATTGTGACGTGACAAAAGAAACACATAAGGGAAAAAACAACAACTATTTATAACAATATACCTTTATTTCAGATGTTCAGATCTCTCACCGTCAGCTGCAAGGCCCATTTGGATCCTTGTTTGAATGTCGCGTTGCACACATTGGAGCAAAGAGCGCGACACGTTGACACAAGCAACTGTAATGCGTCGTGTAAGTTTCTGCAATGTTTGTGGAGGGGTCGCATATACCTGGTGTTTCAGGTATCTCCACAGGAAAAAGTTTTGTGAGTAGCCTCCACATTCGCCGCAACCAGGCGAATGTGGAGGCTACTCTTCGAAACAACCACACACATTTACTTATTTCTCCAATTCCTTAACGAGGTACTACTTCACTGGAGAAGTCTTGTGAGTTGGCTCTCCGTCATGTTACGAAGCTATAGATTCCTAAAATTAAACAACGGAGAGGTCTCCAAAATATCGGGTATTATGTTCTGAAGTGATTGTAAATATCGTGAACCCGTTAACGTACCACCGTAAGATATTGGACCGATGAGTTTATTATTGTAAATTGCACACCGAACTTTAATAGCAAATCGCATTTAATGTCGAACGTCGGTAAAACAACTAGGATTTTCCTAGGAATATAGAAATGGGTTATTTGCCTATTGTATATGCCATTCCATGAAAAGCATACCTTATGTGTCCAAATTATACCTGCAAAGAATGTTGGCTTTACCTGTATCTGATTCATGACAGTGCTACACAATGCATAGCGTCGTTCGGCATCCACGTCCATTAAAACTTGTTGAGGCATTGTTCGGTATGGATGAGCATCTAATTCTCTTAGGATTTTCCAAACCTGACTTTTGGAGAGGCCAAATTGTTGACTGACCTATATTGTGCAGCATTTCGCATAAGTGAATGTGTATGCTAATACCTCATCCGATTGAACTTGCCGTCCTACCTTACCTGGTCTATCAGATCAAGATCGGCTAGTCAAGCGGCCTGTCTCCCTTAAACATTTTACTACAGTTAGGATAATTTTATGAGAAGGATGTGGTCCTGCAGGGAAACGTTGCATATACAACCTTGCTGCTTGAGTCGACATTCACCATAGAGTAAAACCATTTCTTAATACTTAGCTTTGGAAAACTGCTCAATGATCACGAGCATCAATATACTACAACCCCAAGAAGACGTCTCTTTTTTCGCTGTCTCAGGTGAACAGACGTTGTAATGGGGTTGATTCAATCAAAGTTCCAAGTCTTAACGTTGGAGTGGTACGGAAGTTTGGAGAGTGAGGAACAAGTTCATATTCCATCCCAGTCATTTGAACGTAACTCAAAATTACGAGATCTATCTCCAATAAAATCGAGAGTTACTTCTAAGCACGATGTTAAAATAGCCAGTGAATCATATTTATGAAATTTAAATAAAATTTACAATTTTTCGAATTTTGCAGAATGCGGCATTAGTAAAATATTGGGAAATTGGCAACCTCTGTCGGTACTAGAGAGATGTATCATAAATGTATCATGAAATTTCAAAGAAATCTCAATTAATTATCTAAAGAGATAAAACATATTCACAAACTTATTCTGCAGTCTATTTAGTAGACCTTCATGGATTGCAAAACGCGGTGAAAACTAAAAGCCACAATAATCTGCTGGAACAAATATATCACAGTACTATCGTTTAAAGCAAACGATATCCAAAAGGATTGATGTTATTTTCAATTAGCTTGTTTGCCGCGTCCAGTTAAATTTTTTTTTTTGCTAAGTGAATACTTTTTAAATCTTTATTTTAAACTATTCTGTATATATTGGTAATACTTTCCCAATTCTCATGAAATCAGAGAATCTTTTAAAAGAATTTTTGCATCAGTAAATTGACTTTTTAGAAGGTTAGTAGAATATAATAAAAGTTCCGTTTTAGGGATGTTTTTCTTTAAAAAAAAAAATTGATACAGAATTCTATCTCTATGAAAAATTCAATGTGTTAGAATTTTTAGATAACTGTATATATTTTAAATCGTTATAAAAAGGGACTCAAATAAAAACGTTTGGATTCTAGGCAGTGTCCAGTTAATAGTTTGTAGATTGGAATTTGTTAAAAGCAACTGATTTAGCAAGCGTATTACAATTTCCCTGATTGGATGAGGCTTATACATGAGGCCTTTACATCTTCAGATCATTAATGCTCAACATAAAATTCTTTAACTTTTTAAAACTAATTATGTTTGTATGCACACAAAATTAACGAAAAAATAATAAAGAATACTGCATTAAAATTTTAATTTTTATTCAACATAATGTTACCGTACTGTAGATAGGACGCTAGGCACGAGAGGGTACACGTTTTGCCCAAACACATCGACCCTTAGATTTTCTGAGACTATTCCTTTTAATACTTAATTTTGATGAATAAACGTATGAAATAAATAGAATTCAGTGAAAAACTCATAATAAAATAATCACAAGACGTTTAAATTGTATTTTAATCATTTATATGAAATTACAATTTAAAAAGCTAAAATTGAAAAATAATAGATTAAAAGGTACAAATTTAGACATATTAAGTCTATTGATAAATTTTACATGCCTTGATATTTAAATTTACATATGTAAAGGGGTTAATAAAATACAAAATAATAAAAAAAAAACTATTTGTAATTTTCTTTGCGCAATTTATTTACAATTTATTTAGTGTGTCACGCCGTCCAGCTAAACATTTATGGCATTTTCTAGTAGAATTTTAGCCATAGTAGGTGTATGTTCCGCATTCACAATGATTAAATGATTTTTCCGTCATACTAGACACCATAAGAAACCTTTTTGGAAAGTTTTTTTTTTTGATTTCTTACAGTCTAACTATCATTTGGTCTCTTACTGTAGTTAGAAAAATATCTTTGACAAATTTCCCTTCTAAACTGGAAGAGATCCATTTGTTACAGTCATTTGAATGGCATAACTTGTAGAGTAACCACACAATTTGGATTGAATCTTCTAAGCTAAACGAAAACAGTGCCCACCACCATTTTTAGACCGTATGGAACTCCGGTACTGTGATATGTTTTGATCCATAGAATAGGTGCCTCCTAAAAAATTATTATATTCAGACACAATATACGGCTGGTCATTCTATAAAAAACTTTTATCAATATTCGACCAGCATTTCATTTGAGTTACATGTTCAAAACCATAATGGTTAGACGCCAAAATAACGACACTACTGTCATTCCATTTTTAAATTTTTGGCTGTTCTGAAAAATAAAACTTCTTTTTAATAGACTTAATAACTTCAAGAGGATAATTTTCAGTTCTATTAGCCCGTATAGTGCCAGTTGCTCCCATTATTTTTCTGTTAATTTATCGATAAAGCAAGGGATTAAAAAGATTATCAAAATAATATGTGTACTATTTATTTTCTGATAACTCGGAAATTAGATCCAGAACAGCTGCATCTCCCATACCGTTTCAATATTCATCCGAAACAGTTCCCGCACCTCTGTACGGCTAAAATTGCATTAAATTGTCAAATAATAAAATAACAAGTTTAGTATTTCGGCACCAAATGTTGTACCCCAATCCGACTGGTGTTCCTTTTTTAAATTGTTAACACCCATGATGTCCAAAGCATGGAACCATACTCTCATCAACTGATAAATGCTACTCATTCGGAAAATACAGTAAAATTTTTTCATTCAAGTGATTAAAAAGTGGACGTTGTTTTAAATTGCTGTTGTCAGCAAAGTGCAGATATTGTATTATTTTCTCAAATCTACACCGTGGCATGGCTTCTAAAAAAGCATTATTTTTTAAATCACTTGAACTGGTCTTCTTTTGAGAAGATTGTACCCACTGGTAAATAAGATAGCAAAAAATAATTTCAGATCTTCAGCATCAATAACAAATTCATGATCTCATTTTTGACCTGCATAGAAAATCGATTTTTCTAAAATACGTCCAATTATTTCATTACCTAGGAACAGCTCAAATAAAGATATAGGTGTCCAATGGATGTTCATAACAGGTGGTTTTGTTCCATTCCATGCTAACTAAAATGTATTATTTTCCAGAAATTCATTTCTAAACCAGTTCCAAATAACCATCCCTCTAGATTATGGTTTGAAAAGTTCATAAATTGAGAAAAAAAGACGCATGCGTATAGCGTAGAAGGTCAGAAAAACCTGTACCCATTCGTGCCTACCGTCCTATATATAGAACGCTTCGCACTAGAAAATATAATATTGTTAAAAACCAAACTTAATGATTTTGAAAGATACATATTTTAGAAATGAAGCTCGACTATGATTATAGCATAAACTATTTTCTCAGCATTGAAAAACTATAAAATAATCTTAGTTTTTTGCGAGACGCCATTTTGAAAAGCTAAAGAATGGTTAACTCTAAATTTAGAATTTCATAACAGAAATAGA
Organism: Nephila pilipes; assembly: GCA_019974015.1. Classification (NCBI taxonomy): domain Eukaryota; kingdom Metazoa; phylum Arthropoda; class Arachnida; order Araneae; family Nephilidae; genus Nephila; species Nephila pilipes. The sequence continues at coordinate 35,052 of BMAW01099341.1, read as the reverse complement.
TTATTGATGAAGGACTGCCATCTGCCGGATAGTAACAATGTAAAACCTCATTATTGTATTCTGCTATTTGGATCGAAAAACATATAAAATTCAGTGATTTAGAGCTAATTACGTATATTTCCTTTTAAAAGGACGTTAGGCACAAATGAGTTAACTCTAATATTCCACAAACAGTTATTCTGTAAATAAATGTGAACAATCATTTGTGATTTCCAGGAAGAAAAATTTTCAAAAATTAGTTGAGTATTCTACCGGAATATGTATCATTAGATTATTAATTGTTAATACATATGTTTCAACAGAATTTTGCTTTGAAAAGAGAGCGCGTTTTGAAGAACAGTTATAAGAAATATAGAATTAAATTTAAAAATATCAAAGACTACTGTTTAAAAATTACTATTTTTAGTTAATCTATTAAATAATGAAAATTTGATAATAATACGTTAACAGAATTATATGATTGTAAGCCAATGGGAATAGTTGAAATTATATACAGTCAAAATATACGATTTATCATTGGCGAATGAATACTGTGATATCGTATTATATTAGTTAGAATTTCAGAAATGTACAACTTGTGAGCAAATTATGCATTGCAGTTTCATTAATCTATAGGTTTTAAGTCAATTTTAGTTTTGAGGTTATTTTTCAGTCTCATTTTAAAACAATATTATCCAACAAATTTCAACTGTTCGTTTTGGTTATTGTGAAACTATAGAATTCAGATTAAACTTATCATACTCTTTTTATACACATTATCATCTTTCTAGAAATCATAAAATTTCAGAAAGTTATAGAAAAATATTTTCTTAAAATCGTTAGTTATACTCTCTATTTCTTGTATAAAATGTGTAGAATTTTCGTAATTGAATATTCTAATAAATTTACATAAGCTATAGAAGAATACAAATATCAAGAAAACAGAATAAATATCATTTGTTTCACCTGAATGTATAACTTAAAATGGCAATTACATATAGTTCAAGAATTATTGAACTAGTTTCGTTACATATTTCAGACTTGTAAACGGAATAGTTATAAAATTTTTCCCTTTTTTAATTGTTCATTTTAAATGCTAGTGATATTAGATAGAGTATTTCGACACACTATAAGCTGTTCCACTAAATAAGAATAACGTGTGTTAATCAGTTACACATGTTATGAAATATGTGACATTTATGAAATATATGTATGTAATAGGAAAAAAATGTATTTTATTTTAAATTCATTCGCTAAAAACATCACAAAGGTTGCAAACCTCACTCCAAATTTGATCCAAATAAACACAGAATCATTGATATTTGTCTCTGTCTTAGACGCCTTTAAGGATCCATTACAACTAAATCTCCAAGTGACATTTTCAAATGACTTTTCTTTCACTTAACATGATAAATGTTTGATACGAAGAGGAAAACATAAAAGGGAATACGTCTGACAAGAAAGTTAAGCTGTCAATTTATAACGATGACATCTTTAGTTCATTCAGCCTTTAATAGTAAAACAAGATAAAATAATGTATAAATCTGATGAAATTTAAAATAGGTCGCCTGTAAAAATATTTTCTTTGTCAGAAACAGTATTTTGAATTTTAGTTACTCCATAGTTTTAAAAATGGGATAAAACATTTTAAGGTAAATGATAACTACTTTTTAATTTCTTAATAATGTATTTTTATATCTCAAAGTTAAATTTTTTGTTATATCATTCTGAAGTAGGGTTTTAACTAATAAAAATTTAAGTTAAAAATAATCATAGATCGCAGTAAAATTACAACAATAATGCCTTCTTCATTTACAAAATTTATTTTCTCTTTTTTTAATTGTATTTAATTTCTTATATTTTTAGGAGTTTTACTTAATTATATGGTTTTATTTTTCTATTTTGTACAAATTATAAGGAAAATAAAATTCCATTTAACCGAATGGAGTTTGAACTACATAATATACATTTCAAATCAAATGAGATAATCCCTCATGCATTTGAAAATAATTCTTAAATTTAGTCAACGATAGTCAACAGTTTTAATGTATAGAAAAAAAATTGCATGAAACTATTTGCTGTGTTACATGAAGCAAATTGTTTTGAAACGATGAGGAAGACATGTGTCATTGAAATGCTGTAAAATGGCATTTGTTATGTCTTGTTTAGGATACTCTATGATCTTAATTTTTCATATCAGAAAAAAGAAATGCTTTAAATAACTCAGAATATTTTTCTTTTTAAAAATATAATCAAGAATTTCAATAAATTCATTTTTGCGTTGATGTGAATGCTATAAAAGGCAAACACAAAGGATTAGACGAATTAACTAATTTTAAGTGAAAAAAATTATGCTTTCGATAATATATGATTTCTAATAACTGACTTCAATTGCTTTAAATAAAATTTGCTACCTTACAACTGAGAATCAATAATTATAAGAACATTTAAATTAACATAATTAATGTGACAAAACTCATGAAACGAATCTCGATCAGTTTTAGTGCATATATAGTAATTAATATTATTCAATATTTATTGTCATCACGTGTTTTCTTCATATGTATATATTTTTTTCGTCATTTTCATTAATTTTTTTTTAAAAACTGTATCATTATATACAAATAAATTTAATTAATATACTTACAGTTTCATGGTAATCTAGAGATCAAACTGTTTTTAAAAATAAGATTATTTTTTCAGCTTTTAGAAATATGAGGTCATTAACGCACGTTCCAGTAACTTTCACTTTAAAATAATAATTCATTATCAATGCCGTTCAGCATATAGTGCACTCAGTTTATTTAATTAGTCTATTACGCTTGGGAAACTCATTAACATCATTTCCTAACTAAAATGTTAATTGAAAAACTTGTTAAAATTTTTCGTCAGTGATAAAAAAAAGGAAACAAAAGCCTTATTAAAATTGCATCATCAGCGATAATAGAGAAGAGAAATATAAAACTAATGCAGGCGCAAGGACCTGAAGATAAAAATAGTTTTCTGTTTTAATTATTGAGCCCCTTTGTTATTGGTAAAAAGGCTCTTGAAATTAAACCTTTCCGTTCACTCATTTCGTTTTGAGATATCGTTATATTATACTAAGTTATTAATGATTTTTTTCAAAGTTGTAGTAATTTATAACGAGCAGCTGAAACAAAATATTTTTAAAAAATAAATAAAGGTTAAAATCATAAGGCTCAAGGAGATTTAATAGACTTTTTCATTGTTTTCCTAACATGAGCAATTTTTTGTTCCACTTTTGAAAAATACTTTTTAATTCTTAAATTCATAATTATAGTTATAATTAAAAACTAATACGTAAATATCTTTCTCTCTGATTAATTACTAAATTTACATTATGGATTCAGAAATTAACTATGCGAATCACTTTGCATAGGGGGAGATAAATTCAAAACATAGATGAGGATAGAACATCATTAATGAAAATCTGCTCATTGAGAAGACCACCAACTGATACATCCATTAGATTTATTTAAAACATATCAAATTGAAATCAGTGATAACAACAGAAATTGACATACTTGAAAAAATATGAATGCTAGTGCCCCGAAGGATGTATTGGTGAAAAGCAATCTGTAGTGTGTGTGTAAGTATGTCATGAAATTTGTGTGATGAGTGTCTGAAAACATTATGATGGTGTCTGTTGAATTTGCATGAGTGTGTGAGCCAAATCTTGGTGAACTTCTTATTTAAATGCGTCTCCTGGAGGAATGCAGGGTTGCTACAAAAAAGAAAGTATCTTTTCCACTTGAAAGAACTGATAATATTTCTCAGCAAATGTATGAAATGATGCTCTAAGGGTCTTTTGACTGTGAATTCGAAGAGCTCAAGAGGGATCCTCCCAATTTATATTCCCCTATTCCATTATCGGGTAGACATATGTATGGGAGGTAGTTTTAAAAAATTAACGATGCTTAAAGCAATATTTTATTTTAAATTATTGAATCGAATGTTCATTTGTTGTGTAAATACAGGAGACAAGATAAGCAATGCATATAAATAACAAACAATTTTATTCAAACACAAATGTGAGCAATATATTTAGAAATGCAAAAGTTCTCCATTCAATAATTAAGTCAAATTGTTATATATGTATTTAAACATTTTTTACTTGAATACGTATTTCGAGAGCTCATTTTCTAAAACGGAAAGATAGTCTTACGATATAATATGACGAATTTGTTGAAACAATAGGTATATCGAATCAATGTATTGATACATAAAGTTAAACTTGATGTTATCTGGAATTGAAGGAATAAAATACAGATTTTAAGTCCAAATAACTTTTATCCTATTCTCATTCATAACTGAGATACAACCTGTTTGGATGAATGAGTCTTCTAGCTATTTAATATTATTCTTATGTAATCGAAACGAAGATTTATTAGTTACCTATTTTACCCGATTTCATTAGCTCTTGAAATCCCTACAGTAAAATTAGATGAGGCTGATTCGTTGTAAATTAAGGGTATGGAATGATTTCAAAATTGTAGTTGATGCAAATAGAGACATGTAGAAATCAAGTTTTCATCAAATTTTATTGTGTAGTTTGTTTACTGAATTTGATACAAACATGCATCGAATTATCTGGTTTTTTCCCTATTTTTGTTTTGTTCTTTTCATCGAGTGAATGGTGTTTCTTTGAGTTCCACAGAGTTTTACAAATGAATTACTTATAGTTCAAAATAACATTAATGAAACACTATATTGTTTGTAAATGTTAATTATTGCCTGTTTTGTATCTTAAATATTCATTCAACTCAAATTACATATAGCTTTCAATTTTAGAGTTAATATATATTTTTCTGCTCTAGTATAAATTTGTTTTGTAAACCTTTTAAAAATTAAGTTATATTTTAAAAAGTGATGTGAAAAATTTCAGGGTTCGTGAGATGTAGAATTTAATATATTATATTCTATTAAATTTCTACGTGTACAAATATGTGACTAGCCTTATCGAATTATATTAGGTATTCTGAAGGAAATATCATAAAACCATTTAAGCGGTTTGCTCCTGTTGTAATTGAATGATATTTTTATTATAGTTTGGAACTTTAGAATAGTTAAAGATTTCCCCCCACTGCTGTTTGTAACTATGCCAACAGTTGAGAATGGACATCATTTCCCCCCCCTCCCACACTTCTTTTTATTTTCGTAAACTGACTTCTAATTGGAACGAAATTTTGAGTTTCACGATCATCTTTGGTTTTTTATTGATCTACGTCATTAAAATATTTGTTTAAAATCTGTATAACATTTTATAAATATAATTAACGTCTAATTAAAAACAAGTATTTTTCTTATACCTTAATATAATGGAACTGAACAATTCATTGGAACGTTTTAAATTAAATAAATTTGTATACGCATATATATTATATTAATATTTTATAAGGATCTGTATTAATAATTTATATACTTTTATTTAAAAAAATTATCATTTTGAAAAAAAGAAACACGTTATTTATAAACATTTAAGATAAAATTTACATTTGATTTAAATCACGTCCAAACGCAAAGGAAGTCAGACCTCAACTGAAGTGTTGAAAATAAATGCAGTGGTTATGATACAGTAATCGCTACCATGGTAACCGGTGAAGGAGAAACAAAAATGAGTCACCTTGACACTCCTATTCTAAAGTGACAGACTGTGGTTAAGAAGGTACTACATCTATTTATACTTATTTATTAGCATTTGTAGTAACATGTTGTTATGACAAAATACCATGAACAAAAATGCATGAATACAATATAAAAGATACATGGTGTTAGATCCAAGGATTCACAGTATAATACGTTATACGTTTATAGTAATATTTTGTAATTATATAATTGTTACATTTAGTTTGTTTAAAGTACATTTACACTGACAAGATATATTTTATTTAATACTTTATCGTCTCTGCTTTTTTGAACGCATATTATCATCTACTTCAATAACTTATCGTTTGTTCTTATTTTAATATTTAAATTAATAGTTGATTGTTATGGCAGAATTGTCTGTTTTTATTCTTTTTGTTGCTTACATATGCGACGTTTTTGAAGTTTTGTAAGTTTTGATAGTGGAAACAAAAATACATCAGGAATGTGTAGAGGGTATTTTATTTTTTTGATTGTTATTGCTTCTGTGAAGCCTGGGACTCCGAAGTATGCTAACATTACGCTAATTAATAAAAATTTTGTATAATTCTTTTTTCTAGAATTTAACAGAATAAAAACCGTTAGCACATATCAAAAGGAAATTAGCAAAAATAACTAATTTCTTAAAAATTATTTTTAATATCTGCTTTTATCTTAATTCATTTATAATTGTCAAATATGCATATTTATTTAGCTAACATCATCTATTTATATATGTTTTTAAATATACATTGGTATTTGTTTTTATTCATGTATATATTGTTAATTTAACATGGAATTTACCATTTATATCAAATTTTTTTTTATTCTATCTAAACATGAATTTATTTACATTTCTCAACAGGTCTACAATAATTCTAAAAAAAAGATAGTTTTCATCTTCTACAAAATTCATGACTTTAGAGTAAGTGTGGGTCTGTATTAAATCATGTAGAATATCAGGATGATAATCCAGTTGCAATTATTTGTACATCCTTTAGGTGGGATGTTTACAACTATTAAGGGCTCAAATTTGTAACGAGTTTGGGTGTAGAGATTCAGATAATGAAGTAAAAATTCTGGTATCGTTTTTGTTCCTTGATCGAAATACAAATTCGCAAAAACCGCTGTATGTCTGTGGACAAGAGCGGAAAAGCATACTAATTACTCTTATAAATATAATAATAAAGGCCACGCAATTAAAGAGGAAAATGTTACATTCTGAACTTAACTCTATCAGAGGTACAATCCAATAGGGACTTCCTAAAGTGAAGTGTAATGTGGAAAGTCCGAATTGATATCAGTGACTTTGTATTAGAGAAGCCCGTTTCAAATTTTTAGAATTATAATATTTCGATTAAACTCATAACATTGTAAAAAATATGGTTATTATTCATTAAATTTACAAAACCTGAATCTTTCACATGAGGAATTTAAGATGGTAATTTAATTCAATCGCTCAAGACATGTGTGCTTGAATTAGAAGAAGTATAATTAAGAGTCTTACAAAACAATTAAATGATGTGTTAACTTTTTATTCACTAACTTCGCATCGCATATCTTTGAGTTCTTTACTTGGGTATTCGATGACCAAATATGTATTCATTTTGATGCCAAAATAAAAATAATGTATGATAATTAAAAGAAAAAAAATAGTTTACGAAATTTAGATTCATCAATAAAACTTCACATTTTTCTCCTTAAAAGCAGATTTATTTTCTATTTTCTATTATCTTTCACGATTGTTAATTAAGAATAACAGCCTAATTAAGAATTCTAATTTAGTGAAATGACCATTTAAAGTTTATTGAAAACAATTAATGTTAATGTTCACCATCATTATTATCAACAGGAACACGTTCTAACATCTTATCCGTGATTCAGTAAACTCATTGGAGCTAAGTATTCAGTCGTAATATGGTGTTTCATTAATTTATTTGATTGTTACATCAGGAAAAATCACCACTGAAATAAAATATGCTCTAATAACGACTACATTTCAGAATTTAAGAAATTAGACTATTCAAGTTTTAATTGTTATTTATGTGCATAATATGATCATAAGTTTTGTTAAGGTTTTTAAACATGTACTCATATAGTAATTTTTGATCAGTTTTCAAAATTAGAGAACGGGCTTTCAACATTATATTCTGTGTGAATATATAATATTCTCTTTTGTAAAGTAAATATATTAGTAAGAATAATCTGACGAAACATTTGTGATCATTAGTCACTTAATGTGCTATTGTTTTAGACAACGACAAAATAGTCACACAAGCATATATATATATATATATATATATATATATATATATGCTTGTGTGTGTATGTGTAATTAATACAATGCACAGGTTATTTTTTTAATGAATCTTTAACTTGTTTCTTATGATCCAAAAAGAAAATAAAACAAATTACCATTTTTCATTTTATTTTAAAAAATTCACTCTGTTCTTAACATTTCTTGAGCATATAAATATTTTATTGAAATACTAACAAATTTTAATACGTTTCGGAAAGTATTAAGGTAATTATTTTATAATTCTTATAAATTAGTGATGTCAACATGTGTTTTAATGTATATTTTAAGATCAGTAAAACAATAATTGGTTAAGATTTCGACTCGATGAAAAATTCGTCTCGTGTAAGCATTTAAGTATAATCGAGCATATATGAGTAATAAAGTAGATAATTATCTTCTTAAGAGTTACGTATACATATTTTACATATATAATAAATTAATATATATTAGAATGATAATACATATTATAATTTTTTTTAATATAGAAATTTATGAAAAAGTGAATTAATAAAGTTTTTTCGTCAGATAGGCCGTTATTTCATAGGAAAATTATAAATATCAGACAAACTACTATATTAATCTACTCTATTGGAATGATATTCTGTGTCATTTGATGAGGGAAAAACATCTGAAAATAGAGACAGAATACCAAACACAAATAAAATAGACAAATGATACTAATGATGTCTGATAATGATGAGTAATGACATCCATGTTGATGTAATCCTACAACGTTTTGACATATAGGACAATTGTGTTTCTTTGGCAATATAATTGGAAAGCTAATAGATGACTTCTATTCTTTTAATGATGATGTATTATTTTGATGGATTTGTACAAGAAATCTATGAACTAAATTTCCTGGGAATACCTGGGCTCATATGAAAAAAAAGAGAAATTAAAAATCGAAAGAACATAGTTAGACCTATTTAATAAGACTTTAACATATATTAAAACAGTGATTTATTTTAGTACAATTATTTTTAAGCTAATCTTTGCATAAAGAATACATTTTGTTATCTGCATGTAGGTAGTGGAAACAATTAAACAAAGGGTTTCTTCTGAAATGTGAACATTCTTAAGTTACCTTGAGTGAATATAAAAAAAAAAATAGTTAATGCCAGTAGTACGAGATCTATTTAAATGTATACTATGATAATCATTTTCGAATTCTGTCAAGTGTATACAAAAAGTGCATTTTGTTATTTTACCTTTAGACATGAACACACATAAGTGTTTTTGACGATTGAAATTCAATTTTAAAAGCTACCATATTTCGAATGTTCTTTTTAAAAATGAATTTATATGGAAGTATTAAAATTTGTTGAGAAATTTCAGAATTTAGAAATCAATCAGGGTATATTTCATGGCATAAATATAAATAAGATAAAAAAAAAAGTAAGTAATCTTTTTCTTCTTCATAAACCTTGTATTGAGTTTTTCTTTTTTATACAGTGAATTTGTTAATTTCATTCAGCCTAACTGAATACCTTTCCTAATAAGACAGAAACAGGTGATTAAGAATTCGCTGTAATTACTAGTAGGAAATGTTACGAAAGAGACTTAAACTCAGCTTCATGTATAACATCTTTCACGTGAAGCTTTCATTTCAAGGAGATTCTTCTTTAATCAAAATATTTACGTTCTGTATTTTCACATCAACAATAAATTAACTTATATCAACTATTAAGTTTGTTTCTCTAGAATTTATCACAGTAAATCCGATTCCAGAAGTTTTTTGAGCAAGTCAATAATTTATGTTACAATATTAAGAATTCAAGCTATTTCTCTGATTAATAATGCTCTTTTATTTTCAATCTGGAATTTTTTTTCCTTTCCTTGATTAAAACTTTCGAGCCAATCGGATGCAACAAATGCTTCTATACTACGGGGCATCGAATCAAACAGAATTCGAATCTGTATCCCAGTAAGAACATTCCACAGATTGCTCCTATTCCAATTCAAAGTTCATCTGTCATAGCTATGTTACAAATGTCACGAATGAAGAACCACCCCAAGAAATTCCCGATATGTTCATTAGGTAACCTATCCTGCGATTAAGCAAGCCAAAGCAGATGCTTTATATGTTACTATGAAAGCAAGACTTGAACGCTCCTAGCAATTTGTGGACGAGTAATATTCTGAAATTTAGTTTCAGGTGGGTGTTGAAGGAAAAGTTATGACATTGGGCTATTTGCAATTTTCTTTTTGCTAACCTTGTGACTTACAGTAAATTCAATTGCATAAAATTGCAATTTTTACCCATCCCAAATTAAACATAATTGAATAAATTAGATGAATGTATTGAATAAAAAATAAAAACATTTAAAGGAAATAGAATTGAAAGGAAAATTAATGGAGATAAAAAATAACACCAGGTGATATATAATTGTCAGATGAATTAAAGCATCGTAATTTATATTTTGAATTAAAGTTTATCTGAGATAATTACAAAAATAAGAATCGGTTATTTGAGAGAAATTATTGAATCAGAGCGAGATAATTGGTAAGATAAGACTTTATTAGAATATCCTAATTTAGAATTAGAGAATTAAATAGGATTTAAGAGAGAACGATCTTTTCTATTTCTCAGTGATTATAAATAAGATATTTTATCTTGCCCTTACACGTATCCTCTTTTAGAATCTAATAATTAATGACTGTACATATATTATATATTAAATAGTTGTAGAATTAAATAATGAAGAAAGGGTCTTAAGAACTTCTCTTCGGTCTTAAGAAATTATGGGGTTTAACTTAGAACTTCTTGAGGTTTTTTTTTCTTTCGGTCTTAAAAACTGCTGAGATATATTTTTGCCGTTGTAATTATCCACAGTTCTTGGAAGTTGAGAGCGTCAATGATACCTCCTTATAGCCGTTGCTATCACGCTTGGCGATCTTCCAGTATGATGTTAGATTAAGGCTTCCAAAGTGATGGCGTTTATCAGTAGCGCATCTAATACGGATGAAGTACCCGAAATTAGGATTCGTAGCAAATTTACATGTCAGTATTTCTGTTGACGCATCTACTGATACTGTAAGTGCCGTTGCTTTTTTGTAAGATGAATTATGCACAAAGGAACTCTTTTAAGTACTCCAGAAAATGCTAATGAATTGTTGGATCCCACAGAGAAACATTTGTATCAATGCTTTAGTATTGTACCAATGGTGGTGGTGCCATTGTAGGACAGGACATAGTCACATAGATTTAGTGTGTGTCATTTCGTACCGACAATATCGTCTACTACGAGCTTTCCTTTGAGTCCCTGAATCTACTTTCGCATCACAATCATATCATTGCATCCTATATGAGTTGCTATTATACGATAAAAACACCATTTACAAATGACAATTATTGTTCCCCATTAAATTTCCGTTACTTGTTCATACGGTGAACTGTGTCGTTGTCGAGGTATCGTTATATGTATTGAAGCGTGTATCAATGGAGGATAATAACGGACTATTTTCGTGACAACTTTGTTTATACGGCAAAATTACTGTACTACTTAAGTGACCACTGATTACATCCACGCTTTCAAAATGACTTTGAATTTCGAATCGCTTGAATAGAACATCATTGTTTTAATTTGCTGTAAATTTCACGACTTTCTCATTATTCTATTATAATGTTATAACTTTCATAAACGCGAGTGCATATTGCTTATATAACGTAATTATTTATTATAAAATATAAAACGAGCAAGACATAAAAAATTGTTTTGTGCAAAATTTTACAAAAAAATATTTAGACAACAAAGCTGCTAAATAAAAAAAACAGCAATTATTAAATTATTCAAATGAATATTAGAATCAAAGCAAACGAGATAAAATACTGAATTATATAACAATATTCTCTACAGATATTAAAATTAAAGCAAACTAAAATTTTTAAAATTTAATGTATTTTCAACTAAATGTAATTATCGCTGCCCTCAAATGAATTAATTTATATGTGTTTTATTTCAAAACATTAAAAATAGTTTTGGAGAAATTTATTGTGACATAGTTTTGAAAATTAAGTTTATTACAGATGAAAGAGGCGTAAAACATATACGCAAAAGATTTTAGGACAAATTTTTGGAAGTGCTTAGCAGCTCTTTTTGTCATTGACTAAACCAATAGCCCTTTTAGTGGCTGACATTTTTTCATATTTTCACTGATTTTTATTTAAGCAGAACTGACCCATTTGTGCTTGAAAAGACATACGTCAGTAATTAGAATAAAGGCGTATTTGAACTTAATTATGCAATTTTATTACAAACATAAGTATGAGGATCTGTGTATATACTCTACTTTCATTAAACAGAGACCTGTACGTAATGGAATTGAAAAATGTTTTTCTCCGAACAAAAAAAAAACTTATGAAATTTTGTATTCAAATTACAATACTTTCTGATTATGAATTCTTAAATTAAAAAAAAAATAAGTTATTAAATTTTTAGTATCTTTTTAATATAGCTAACAATTTAATTATTTTTAATTTGCTTTAAATATGCTTTTAGCATCATACATTAGATGTTAAACGCACTGAATCGTTAGAGTTAAATTATTTTTTATTAACGTTGTACTTGGAAGAAGTACAAAAGCTATTTGGGACAGAAATTGTAATTTTGAACCAAGGTCAAGTGACAAAGACAAACACACGCAACACTTGAACTAGCACTCCATTCTCCTAATCTCCGCTTCATTTATTAGAAATTAGAGTGATAGTAGATATTTTCTTTGTAATATTATTAATTATATAAAATAGTTATTGACCCAGACTCTGATAAACTGAAAACATCTTCAAGTGAAGGCTTAAGATATTGATAATTTTTTTTTGAATAGAATTGTATAAATATATTTTGCGAAAAAAGAATAAGTTTAAGGGCATCTCGGATATAAAAATGTGTTAAACAGTGTATAAATACTTTTTTTTAAAAAATAGATACGGTTATTGAGCAGATAAATTATAAATTCAAGATGTACAGTTAATTTTCAATCATGGAAGAATAATCTGCTGCAGTGGATAAAGACTCTATGTCTGAATGTAATGGAAATATAATGCCTGACGTAATTGAAACAAGTTAATCGTATTTATTGTATTTGATAAAAACACTAATGACAATCACGTTGATATAATTATGTACTATTTTAACTAACAGAAGGGAGAGGAAGGTGCCATCTCAGATGTCGTCCTCGTCACTTAAGCAATGTTCAATATTACAAAATCCTTCATCAATGTCTTCATGTTGCTTCAAAGTACAACATTAGTAAGCAATAAGCAAATCCAAAATCCACAGTTTAGTTTAGTTTAAGTAAAAACTAACATTTTCTTTTTCAAGTACTTGAATAACTGTAGGTTTTTTTAATTATAGGAACTTAATTTTAAAAGATTTCACATTTAAGTAGATTTTGTTAAATATGGTCAAATGTAAAAACATGAAGCTTTATTGCTAAATATCAGATTTAACTCCTACCGTTACAGTTTAGTAAAGAAACATTTTGCATGAAACATTCATTCAGTTTTTGATAAAAAATATGCTTCATTTTGCAATTGGTACTCATTGCTAAAGAAAAATATAATATTCATTAGAATCGCTCCCATCAATCCCTTATGGAATATCAAAAAATGACAAAAATTCTTCATAACCTCACCTATTATGTTCATCTTCAAAATTTGATCAACTCTTAACTGTTATAGTGATTATTTTAAAACACATTTTATGTTAACTAAAACGTTTTGCTGTCCAATATTCACAATAATTTTTAAAACAATGAATTTCAAATGACTAACAAAATTTGGCTGTGACTTGTACCTAGTAGTTCTAACGGTAAAACTCGTTTCTTAATTATTTGTCGTATTCACATAAGTAATAAAAGGGAATATAATATTACCAGATTCAATACAATGAAAATTTTAAGCTAAATTATTTTTAAAATATTCAACAGTAATATGAGTAACATAACGAGTATAACTCTTCTTTGTACGGTATGACCAGAAAATCCGACAGCTGGCTATGCTCATCTTTAAAAAAAAAAGAATTATTAAAGTAGTACATATTTTTTTGGCATAACACAAAAAGAAATAATTACATACGGAAAACGTATGTAATTGACAATAATTAATCCTACTGTTCTGGATAAATTGCCTACGAATATATAGATACTCCTTTTTAGAATGTTCATCAATTTCATGTACACTTTTGTTGAAACTTCAATTGAACCACTATAAGGTTCTTCAGATTAAAAAAAAAAAGAAAAATGTGAATAAAAGTTTTTTTTTTTTTTTTTTTTTTTTTTTTTTTGTAATTATCAGCGAAGAGAAAACTTCATGTGAAAGAGAATTAGCTTAATTATAATGAACATTATTTCCTTTGTACAAAAATTTTATTCGAAGGAGAATCTTCTTTAGAGAATTCTTTTTTTATGTTCAGTCTTTTCAGTTCGACATTTTATGACAAGTTAATGAAGTTATTTTTACAAAATAAGAAAGAAGTAAGGGGGAACAAAATGATTAAGTGTCGGGTTTTACTAGTTTTAAGACCTTAATTAACTTACGTTACTCTTTTTTTTAATACTTCAATTTTTTGATTTATTGCAAGAACAAAAATGTTAGTCTCTTGACGTTGAGATTAGTGGTTGGCACTTCGTAGTTTTATGCAAATGAATGGCATGAAAAAAGTAAAAAAGCACACCGTGAAATTATTATTTTTTCTTGCAGGGGTGAGTTTATCCTTAAGAAGCGAATGAAATCGAAATCGTTCAATCGAAAAATAAGATTCCAGAATGAACCGAAGTGTTAAACCTCGAATAAGTAGTTTTAGAGTAAGTAAAAAAGGAAAACTGGTTATTTAGCGTTTATTTTTTTTATTTTGAAGATACTAATGATTTCTTTTAACTTTTTAATAATATGGTTTCGAAACACATAGTGATATTTTTGCTACATAAATAATTTTTCTTATCTTGCTCTAGTGGATGTCAAACATCGATTCAAAAACAACTTAAATTGATGAACATGAGACATTTGAATGGCTATGAAAAACAGAATAGTGTCGAGATTTTAAGACATCCGTTGCAACTCTTTGCTCATAAATGGAAATTTTAGAGGTAAGAAAAAATGCACCTAACATTTGATCCGTTGGTGATTTCTCTCTTTTTCAATCATCTATGGCACGTGTTTGCAGAACCGCGAATAGAAAGTTCAAATCCTCCACAAGAAGCAAAACAAACATTTACGTTGAAGTGATGACATTAAATTCAACCACAAGATGATAGCACACTACGACTGATCCAATACTTCCTGAATCAGATTAGCAATAAGTTCTAAGCCCATTTTTACTTGAATCTGGTTAAATTAATCCAAACCGTTTCTCGGCCGTTCGCATTAAACCTATTACTTAAAATAGAGAAAAGCATGGGACCATGATATATAGGTAGCAGCTTCATTGAAGGAACTTCATCAAATTTTGATAATTATTACTTATTTTTTCATTTTTATTTTTATCAATCGATTAATTGTATGTAAACAGGGCACTTACCTAATTGGAATGATGTAGATGTGGTGGGATGGACCCTTGCTACATTGATTAACGAAGATAAAAAAAAATAATCATGGTTTTTTTCTATGTCTCTTCGCACTGTGACAACACGGTTCTAGTTCTTCAAAAAAGAGAGCGAGTCAGTCAGCTTCTTGATTATTTAATGTCTAAAACTTGGCACATGCGATTAATTACCCTGCGAAATCCTAGAAAGTGGTTTTCTGTACTCTGATTATACGACTAATCTAGACCTATTCTTATCCAATCTTATCTCTCAGCGCTGATACTACAATAGGGTTACAAGTAAAATGTCAAGATAAAACGCTTGGATAAATTTGTAACGCTCGCTGGTAGATACGTAACAGCGATATCAGAAAATCCATTAAATATCCACCTTAAAATTTTCGTTAAGAAATCTTTCCATCAAGTTCTTAAATATAATTGATACTTCCTTCAATAGAACCCTTCAAAATATAGAAACGTACAACCCATCCCCTCAGAAACAAACATCAACTCCATAGACTCCTGATAAATTCTACTTGATTAAATTTTTAAACCTTAAACTCGTCTTAAAATCTCTCCAAATCTCCAGTAATAGAAACCTTTTCTCTCGCAATCAAAACATTCGCTCTTGACTTTCTAAGAATCCTAAGTTCAACACTACTAGCACCAGATTGGTCAACCAATACCAGTCTCCCCCATTCTCATTACAATAGCTGCTTAAAATGAATCTGATCTTGTAATAATCAATCAGTAAAATTACAAAGCTGTTTCCTAAAATAAAAAAAATCAATAAAATGAAATCAAATGCCATACTATGTCATCTCTTTCAAAATTTATTTCTTGGAAGAAAACTAAAATTCAGTAATTGATAATAATATTTCTCAATTAAATATTTTCTTGATTTCTGAAATAAATACTTTCTAAAAAAACCTTTAAATTCTTCAATTCTCATGCAAATTCTAAACTTTAATGCCTGACTCGTTTTAACATTAACATATAACTCAAACTCTCTAATGATTTAAATTTTTATTCTTTAGCAAATATAGATCCAATTTCAGTTCATTTTCTCAGGCAGATCTGGAATAAAAGACCAAAAGAGTTGGGAACGCCAAGAAAGTATTTCCACTACTAGAAAGCGGTTGGTTATTGCAATCGCTTGGCGATATTTCTCTGGATTACTGTTCTTAGAGTCTTCCGCCGAAGCCTTTAAGACGTTGATTCAGAAAAAAGAATAAAAATTGCCGAATACTATAAATTATTCAATGCTCTAACTAACATATCATTCATGTCACAGTTAACAAAACATATGTTCAAGTCACAGTTAACAAAACAAACAGCTAAAGCGCATGCAACGTATTTGAATAGAATACTTAAAGTAATTCGTTAACTCAGCGAGCATTGACCATACAGTTTCTAAATTCAATGATAGGAACTAAAGAGCCTGTTCTGAAAAGGAAAGGAAAAACGCGTTTGTAATTCACGCTAACGTTCTAAATTTAATTAACCCATGATTTAAAATAAATAGATTACAAGCTCTTTTCATTTTACGGAAGCTGTAAAATGTTTCTCAACTTATAATGCAGTGTTATTACTTCCATCTCCTCCCCTTCTCAATATATAAAAGTCACTACACTATATAAAGTCATACAGCCAAATAAATTGTCATGCAATGATTATAACGAAGATATTTTATTCAGATATTCGAATAATCAATATAGAATATCTAGCCTACTCAACTGTTACAATGGTTTCTATGCTCGTTAGATATAACGCTTAAAATAATAAATTAATCTTTGTCTTATGGAACCAATTGCGTTTGATTCTTTTGAAAGTTTATAGACGAGGATTCGAATTCTAGACTTTTTGCAAATCCTATCTGAATTCATTCCTCTGGCTCTTTTACTCAACGCATGTCTGATACATATGATTCACTTGATATAATTCACGCCGTAAGTTAAGTTTAACATTGTTTGTTATCAGCATTAATCAAAAATCAGACAAGTTAAGAATATTTTTTGGTTCATCTTATTTATTCAGATGACATTATTGATTTCATCAGAAAAAAAATCTTTTGAAGTGTATTTGTTAATTTGCAGTATTTGCTCTCACTAAATATTAAATAAAGTAAAATAACAAAATAAGTTATAAATAAATAAATAAAAATAAAGTAAAATAATTTATAAATAATTAAGTAAATTATAAATAAGTAAAAATAAAGTAAAATAAATTATAAATAATCAAGTAGATTATAAATAAGTAAAAATAAAATAAAAGTATGAAATATATTAAAATAATTAAAAATAAAATAAATAAACAAAAATAATTTAAAAATAAAATAAAAGTATGAAATATATTAAAGTAATTAAAAATAAAATAAATAAACAAAAATAATTTAAAAATAAAATAAAAGTATGAAATATATTAAAATAATTAAAAATAAAATAAATAAACAAAAACAATTTAAAAATAAAATAAAAGTATGAAATATATAAAAATAATTAAAAATAAAATAAATAAACAAAAATAATTTAAAAATAAAATAAAATACTTAAAAATAATAAAAAATAAAATACTTAAAAATAATAAAAAAATAAAATACTTAAAAATAATAAAAAATAAAATACTTAAAAATAATAAAAAATAAAATACTTAAAAATAATAATAAATAAAATAAAATATATAAAAACAAGAAAAGATAAAATAAATAAAAATAAAATAAATAAATAATGAATTAAAAAATAAAATGAAAAATAATAAATTAAAAAGTAAAATGAAAAATAATAAATTAAAAAGTAAAATGAACAAATAATAAAATTAAAATAAATAAAATATATAACTCAGTTATAAAAACTGACAATGTACAATTAATGCGTATCATGTGAATGCGCCAAATTCAAATATGACCAGTGATATAATTTACCAATATCTCTCTCTCATTGTTTATAATTGATTATTAGTTACCATATGTTTTGTACAACCACAAATTATTGTGCTGGTCACTTTTCAAACTAAAGTGTTAAATGCACGCGAGTTGTTCAATCTTATTTAATTTTTTCTAACCGTTTCTCAATAGTTTCAGTTTAAATTATGCTAATCTCATTGAAGAATGAGTATTATTATTATTCAGAACAGATTATTAAGTTAAGCATATTTATTTTACTTTAGAGGTTATATCGGTTCTTTGCGAAATTTGCACAGAATAATTTCCTTTTTAATTTTGGTGGTATACAAAATGTAACTTTAATCTAATATTAAAAAGCTTTCTTCCAAAAATAAAGCTAATTTTAAATTGTTCTCAAAGTAATGCATGACTGAAAGAGTATTATCTTGAATTAAGTAAATGATAGTAACGTATTTTATTCATCGTTATATATCTATGAAGTTAAATTTTACATCACTTTTTGGATAGCGTTTATGTTTCATATTTAATGAAAGAGTATTTGAATAAATACAATTAAACAAATGAGGGTATAACATACAAAAAAAGTTATATCTAATATGATTTTATTGTTATGTTTGAATGTTCCAATGAAATACTAATACAAATGTTACGGCAAAAATAAATAAATTCTCTTCTCAGAGAACGATATTCAACACTAACTTTATTTAACACATGAAAACAAAATACATATTTGATTTAAATTACACACACACTTATATATATATTCAGATTCTTTGTCTGATTAAACGTTCCACTAATATTAGAAGCTGAAATCAGTACAAGAATGGTTTCACCAGAAATTATTTATGCATAAAGCAATTCTTTTCCCGTAACGCCCTTAAATGTCGTAAAAATCGCATTTCTTTTAAATGGATATGCTATTATTATAGCATAATAAATTTACATTATAAAATAGAATGAAAAGATTCTTTGCCAACGAAAGTGGTTTTTTGTACTTAATTCGAATAATATATTGTCAAAATTATTTTACTTTGAATACATAAGAAATTATCTTGCAGTCTCATTACATGAATCGCCCTTTTGGTCAGGTATTTTTCAATTCCAATATAATTTCATTATCATTCCATGAATCTATTTAAGTTACGCACAAAATAACCATAAAAATTAGAATCTGAATATTTATTATCGTAGTTTATACGGTTTTCTGTAATTGACACGTGGAATTTGCAAAGAATGCCAACTGCTTGAAAGAAATTACCCTGTTATCTATTACTTGTCTAGAAAAAAAGCAATTGACCGGTCTTTTTCTTTTCTCATTTTCTCTGAATGGCTGAGTTGCTTGCAGTACAAACGTAATGAATCATGTTTTCCACGAATTATAAAGCAAGCTTGCAATTACAGGGACTTTCTTTTAATGGCTCGTATTAGCCAGTTAAGAATAGAAGGAAGGAAAATATTGTTGTAGTAGAGAATTTTCGAGTATAAAAGAGATATAATTGTTTTAAGAAAAACATTAACAAGGCAAAATTTTGCAAAGTATGTGCTTTAAAGTATATGATGAAATTTCTTTCAACACTATCAATTTCTTAAGAATATCTCGTGTGCTTCTATTCATTTCTACTTTGGTTTCTGTTGTGATAAAATCCCTTACTTCTAAAACAGATTAATTAGAGAGAGAGAGAGAGAGAGAGAGAGAGACTCGTAACTAACTGTTGTAATTTCGTAACATAATACAAACAGTGGCTCCTAAAATTGAGTATACGTACCTGTTTCTCTTTCTTAAGAAAATATAATACAATAATATTAAATTCTCATTTAAGCTTAAAATTTACAGAAACGATTTTAGCCACATTATAAAATTATTATATTTAAGAAAAAAAATCGAGAATCTATTAAATGTTAATTACCATAATTTTTGCGTTCTAGATTCAAAGTTTACAAACATATCTATTATAATTCCTTTACCATTTAAGTAATAATAACAATACACTAAATATAAGTATCATTTAATTTTTCGTTGTATTTGCTCTTGCGTTTAGTCCACTTACCACACTGTGCAAATTGAATTGAGTGGTCTTACGTCACTTCACTGGATGTTTTTGAACAATTTTAGTAATAATGTTTTGTAAGTGTCCTTTGCTCCTAATATTATTCTTTTAAATAGATGTTTTCTAACTGAGGCATCATTTTGTTTTCGTCATAATGTAATTGAGAGATTGCAATGGTGTACGCAACTACATTTTTCCAATTGTAATTCTACAATTTAACAATTTGATCAATGTGTTTTGGGTTTGTTATCTTGTTGAAACATACAATGCACCCTTGAACCTAATTTTTTGAGACTTATAACCTAAATTATTCTTCTGTGTTTCCTTTTTTTCCTTGACTCTATTAATAATAGATGATTTTTCCACTCTGCAGAAATACATTCCCATAAAAATATATATATCCACCACTATGCTTAACATTGAGAAGGATGAATGGTTGAAATAGTTCACTGAGTTAGGCGTAAGCCAAACACATACCAATACTCCAAAAAATATCGAATTAACTTTAATCATTGAAAGTGTCGTTATTTCAGAAATACGGAGGCTTTAAGAAATCTTTTTTTAGCAAAAATAATTATTTTTCTCCATTTGCTTTGGAACTAAAGGGTTTCCTTTTAGCTACACCATTTTTATAATTTTTTTTCTAGAAGTATTTTGAATTGTTTCAGAAGAAATATATCTTCTAATTCCTTTAAAAGTAGAGAAGGCAATTTTACAGCGTTCAAATTATTTTCGTAATTCTAAGAGGGTGTTCCTTTTCGATATCTGACTGAGGATTTTTTTATACTTCTGGAATATTTTTTGTACGCATCCATGACTACCTACCATGATTGACTACTTTGAACTTTTTTTTTCAATGTCGCGAAGAATATTACCTATTTCAGGTATTCGATTGACGAATTTCATTGTTTTTTTCAGTTGCGGACAGTATAAATATGACAGTATAGTCATCCTTAATTTCACATCTAAAATGTACTATTTTCTTCTGAAAATAAATTACTATTATTTTAAGGAAACTAAAATATTGTATAGATTCATTACAAATACAGTAATAGCAAAAATTGCAGTTTCTTAGGGTCTATACTTAATTTTCTAACTCCGAATTTAAAAGCATCAAATTAAAAGTTTTGTTGCAGAATTATTATTAATTCTACATTTTTGTTACCTATTCTTGTGACGATGGCTTATTCACGGTTTTTCCCTCTCTAACCTCGGGGTCTTTATGTAATTTTAATTGCATACAATTACAATTTCTTGCCAGCCAAATGAAATGCAATTAATAATGATAAGAAATGAAATGTATGGAATTACAGGTAGTGATATATAAGAATAATATAATTGAAGCAAAAGAGAAATGAAACAGGATAGCGACCAACTGAAAGACGTGAATCATTATAACCAATCCTTTGTATTGAAAGAGGTTAGAAAAGACTCCAGGTTAAAGTAATAGGAGTTGAGCCTAT
Source organism: Nephila pilipes (assembly GCA_019974015.1). Taxonomy (NCBI): domain Eukaryota; kingdom Metazoa; phylum Arthropoda; class Arachnida; order Araneae; family Nephilidae; genus Nephila; species Nephila pilipes. The sequence continues at coordinate 13,195 of BMAW01099341.1, read as the reverse complement.
TAAAAGTAAAAAGTATTTCAATCAGAGCTGAACCGCCTGTATTTTTTAAATATAAATAAAGATTAACTGAGTTCAGAGGAAAGCGATCTTGCGTGTTCTGTGTTGATAGATAATAAACTGTGTTGTCTTTTTCTAACGTCTTTTCCATTAGATTTTGTAAAATTATTGACTATTTAATTACAATTATAACATGATTGTGAGATTAAATAATGAAAGGCAGGTGTCATGGTTTGATGTATTTTTAATGTGCATTTTATTGTTTCAATAAATGTTGAACTTAAATAACTATTTATTAATATTGTTTATGGGCCATTAACAAATATAACAAAACGTGTATACTCAATTTTGGGAACCGCAGCATATTAATAAACACTAACTGCATATTATTAGGAAAATAATTGTTAGAGTTTTCTTACGTTTCTGATACTTGAATTTTTTACTGTCATTGATAGGAATTATTATCTACATAAAAATTTTCGATGCTAATATTTTGTGAATACGACAACATAAAAGTACAATGACTGAAATTTTATACAATTCCAAACACTGTTCATTCTTCCCTATTGTTGTCTGTTTTGAGAAATACGAGTATCCATTCACAATCTGGCTTGCTTTAAGATCCAAAAAAAAGCAAGATCTAAATGACAAACAAGACTAAAAAAAATTCTGATTTTTTTAAAAATATATTTTACGAAATATTTGGGCAAACGTTTTCCATTCAAACAGGTTAGAATTTCTTTTAAAATATTTTTTTCATCCTTATTATTTATATATATATTCTAACCATTGATCCTGTTGAAAATATCTTAAGAAATAAATTCTTTTCAAACAGACAGTAATTATATAATCAATTATTCATATCTTATTTAATTATTTGGATTAAATTTAAACACAGAATATGACAATATTTTGCATTATTACAGAGATTTCTTACAGCAAAATCAATAAACATTTCAAAAAGTATGAAAATAATTCCATTGAATCTGACTTTAAAAATCCTCCAACAAATCGATTTGGGTAAGTTTAAGCGAAGACAACAGATTGCCTTAATGTTATTTCTCGTTGGCATTTTCTTACACCGTAAATTACTTAACCAGTAAAAAACTGAAAATTTCTAAGCAAAACTTTTCTCATTTACAAATTTTTGCATCAACTATATTAGAGCGAGTGCTCAAAGATAACATTTAAGTATTGTTATTAAACTTAAGATGCGTATAAATGGATATCAGATTTTGTGGCGTTTGCATTTTTGCGTCAAACACGGATTTTTATTTTCTTTCATAGTTTGGAACTAAGACCCTTTACATTGAAAGAAGATAAAAGCTTTTACGGAATTGAATCATGGCATTCCATTTAATGGAATTGAAAGAATTTATACCTAATGGTACTCTTAGTTTTGGATGTAATTACGTTATTTTGGTAAGGGTATTGATATCTTTATTCTTGATGAAAGCTCGATGACATGAAATTTGTTTTGATCCATATTGTTTGTTTGATCTTTTGGAATTTAATGTTTTCAGGAGTTGGGCTTTCAAAATGAATGACATTATAATGCAAAATATTTCAGTCAAATTTGATAATTGAATTCATTAGATTTTATAGTAATTGGCAAATCAGCACTCAAGAAATTAGAGAAGAAATTTCACATAAAAATTATATACAATATATATTGCTGTATTACATAAAAAAAAACACTTTAGTTCTTTATATTCGACCATATTGTGTGGTTGTGATGGGTATTCCTTATTACACCATATATTACTTATAGCTTGGATTTCATTCTCATAAAATTACTGAAGTAAATTCCAGATAACAGTGTGACATTGGGCTATTCGCGGTTTCTCTTCACTAACCTTGGGGACTTTCAATTGAGATTGATTGCTTTCGCTAAACAACCTTTGCCCAACCAAAAATGAAACGTGATGAGGAACATTAATATGTAAAGCAGTTAGGAATGAAGTGAAGCGGTGGAGTTGAGAATTATATATAAACTCCATCTGAAGGAGTAGAGTATCTGAAGGAGGATCAGAGAGGCGTTGTAGTGAGAGGAGGTAGAATCTAAGTGCTATAGTATAGAAAGGCGGATTTACAGATTAGTATTGAGGTCCGAGTGTAAATCACTCGGATTGAGAATTGTTCTAGTATTTTCAGCAGTTGTTCCAGATTCGGAGTTGCAGTTGATAAGAGATATTGGTAAGAAGCTGAAGAAGTAAGAAGCTCTTAGATTATTATTGGTGGGTTGAATTAAAGCGTTAGTATAACCTGGAGAGCACTATTATTGATGTTATAGTAGATATATATTAATAAATGGTGAAAGTTGTTTTAGTGGTTCTGTAATTACTGGTGTCGTAGTGTTTAATATTTAAAATTAGTGATGGCACAAGATAACGCCCGGGTCGACCGGGTGTTACAACAGTTCTTTGAAAGTCTAGTTAGTAATAGTGTAGTGAAAAAAAATGAAATAAAATAAAAAACACTTACAATAAATTATCTGTGTATTGAACTAATATAGAAGGAGCTTTGTTTAAAGAAAAGACAAAGAAGTATTACTTTTATTATGAATAACAGGCGTTGTATTACTGCATTTTTCATTAAGACAATGCAGAACCAAATGCCAATTGTTTACAGCGATAAGAGGCGTGACTCAGGTGTTGCTTATATAAGATAGATTATTTGTAAAGATCTCCTTTCTTTTCATACATTAATAGTAGTTAGAATTGTGATTGTTCATTAACGTCACACTGAGAAGCAAAAAGAGGGCTAACGGTCCAAGGATACCGAGCACACCCAAAAATGTTTAGGGCTGCAAAATCGGTTTTCCGAAAGACAATCATCCCCGCACTCAGTGTTTATTGGGAAAGAAAAACTTTCAATAACAAAGGGTAAGATGCGACTATAAACTGTCGTATTGCAAATTTCAAAGTAAATAAAAACATACAAGGTGTTTCCAGAGCAGGAAATATACGTGGCAGGAATGAAAAGTTAACTATTGCTATTGGCCGCTGACATCGCGTAATTTTGAATCTCAGTCAAGTATTGAGTACTACATCTGACCTTGCATTTTCCTCTCCACACCCACACCAAAGGAAGAACGTAGGACCTCTACCAAATTGAACGCGTATCAATGCCGCTAAATGTCGGATCTTTGTTTGAAGTAGGGCAGGAACCCACAACTCACAACGTTAGCAAGGCCGGCAGCGAATCTGCTAGAATGACCGCTAGGCTACCGCGTCCATCGAGCTTTGAGGGATTACTGTAACAATAATCTGAGTCGTAATTAAATGTTTCTAATTTTTTTTATCTAATTGTTACTCCCCAAACTCGATTCTTCGTTTCTATGTTGTTATACTCTTAGATCTCTTTCCTCCGAAGTTTTTTTTTTACCTTAGATGTGGAAGCACTCACATGATCCTGCTGTGAAAATCAATTTCTGTTAGTTTTTCTGTCTTATGTTTTTAACTCATCACATGTATCGTTGTTCCGGTGTCTCGAACGTCAGAATAGCTTTTTGTCTTTTGGTTGCAAGTTTTTACTGACAAATTTTCTTTTTCTTTTGGTAGCAGTTGAATGGGTGTGAATTAATATCTCGCTTTAATAAACTTAACCACCCCTCTAAAATTCCACGAAATTCCTTTCGATAATGATAGGAATATCCAATATACTTATCAAAGGAGAAAAAAAAAATCACAATCTACTCTATTTTATATAGAGTAATCGTTAAGACACATTCAAATTCTATATCTCACGGATTAAAATAATTAAACACTTTTAATCTTTCGCGTTTTTAATATTGTAATTGGAGATATACTGATTAAAATTATTGTTTAGCATTATGAATTATGTTCAAATTATTATGTGCAAGAGAACTTCGTTATGTTTGATTCCTTTAATTCGGATATCTGGATAACATGGATAGATCTGCATGAAAAATTTTTTTTTTTTAAAATTTCAGTAATGATCTGCAAATTTACATAAAAACATTTTTTTTTTCATCAACGTATTTTGAAAAATTACTTTTCTTAATGAAATCATCTAATAGCTATGAATATATGAAAGAAAAATATAGCAATGTCAACTAAATCTTAATTACCCTTATTATCACCGGTGACGAATGTAGCATACGATGTTACATTGTCTAAACGTAAAATGCCATAATACAACTTCAACCTCTCTCTCTCTTCAGGGAAGAATTTTTTATAGAGAGAAAATATGATTTTTTTTTATTTCATTGTGATTTATTCATTTTATATTGATGGTTGTTAAAAAATAAAAATAAATGAAAAAAACATTAAAAATTCACAAAATGCCATAGTAACCGGATTTGTGGTGGCTGAGCATTAACAGTAATTTATAAGTGAAATGAATTCTTACACATTTCGGGCATGCTGGTCCTTCACATTTTTCACAAAAGTTTAGTTTGTGTTACACAATTTTTTGTGAACATTCTGAAGGATTTTTCAATTTTTCTTATGATAATGACTTATACTATATAGTCTCCAGTTTTCATATTCCTAACGGTACATCATAAATACCGCTATCAGTGCAGCGAAATAATATAATATTAACTATAATATTTTTATTTTTCTTGTTGAGAAATTATAAGTAGTAAGAAATTTATCATCAAAAAATATTTATGTTCTCTTTTTCATTAATAATAATAAAACTAATTGTCCTTATATATGGCCAAGGATGTGTGGATTCGTTCGTATTTAATTAGACCGAAAGTATCAACATATCATTTTATTCTTCTCAAAACGGAACTAACTATTTACAGCTATTGCCAACTGCACAACAGAAATATTTGACATAGTCTCGCTTCCTACAAAGGAAGTCAAGAATTTGAGCACACCTCTGTCCTCCAAAGTATACTTTCACAATGTTAACGTATTTATATAGTGTAAATTTGATTCATAATATTCTATTTGTTCTATGTACAAATGATTTACTGAAAGCATGTTCTATTTTATTTCACTTTTCCAATTTTTCGATTAACCCAGATTTTCAATAACTCAACTCTGGTCATAACTAATCCAATTAAGGAGGTTTCATCTTATACTGAAGACTGTATAATGAACATAAGATGGTATAAAAAATTCTAGGGTTAAGTGGCTCATCTGAATTCGTCTGTCAAAAATTAGCGCATGGTACGCAAAAGGCTGCACCCCCCTGCTTTAATTGGAGGAATGCCCTCAAACAATTTACTTTCTCTACTTGTGAGTTCTATCAAGTTACATAATCTATTAAGGAATATGTTTTACCGGAATACGATGCGAGTATCTCTTGCAAGTACTCCGATAGCGTTGAGTCCTAAACTCAGCAAATCCACTTTACATGCCAGCATACATTGGCGAACATCAAACTAGCGCTTTTCTTTTTCCGTAACCTTAGTATATTTCAATTAAATTTTCTATCAGTTTTAAACTACTATTTACTTTTGAAGTGTTACTTCATTTAGAGTACTACGATTCATTAGATTGGGAAGAAGGTGGGAACTTAAATATAAAATCAGAAAGAAATCCCATATGTTAGACGAAGGTAGAATATGAGAATAGATCATGTTATAACTTGCGCCATCAAAATGTATAGTGCAACGCAGGCCTTCATTTCGTCTAAAGAAACGGGGTAACAAGTATCACCCAAATTCTCACTTTTTCGTTCGTCGTGCATTATCTGACGTGCGAAGTGATTTATTTTGGTAACAAATATTTCCTAACATTTACTAACAAATATAATAGAAAATAGCTCTAATAATCCTGGGTCCTCACCTAAATTATTTGATAGAGATATTTTTATGCCATGAGTTTTTGTATATTTCCAAATTATTGGAAAGTTTTGCATTTTTTGCCAAACCCAGGAAACACATGATTGATGCATATCTCCTCTTCACTACACTCACCTGTAATTAATCGTTTTACGTGCTTTCTGATTGGTACAAACACGTCACTATCACTGGATTCACCATGCATTGATTCCATTTAAAGGTTTCGCATCTTGTATTTTAGAAGGATATATTAGATCTTACTTCAAAAACTAAAGAACAAAACGATGGATTCTTCCATGGATTGGCGCTTTCTTTCAGGTCATAAGAAACAAACAAACAAACAAAAAAACAATTCGTTCACCTTATCCTTTCCAATAAGCTTAAGTCATTTTCAATGACATTCCAGGTGTCAGTAGAAACATTTTGGGGAGCTTTTTGTTATTCAAAAGTGAGAACTTAAGGCACTATTTTGGCGCACACTTTTTGCATGTTAAAAGTGTTAAGTAAAATTTGCCATACGGATAGCTTTTTCAATTTCTACTATCTCAGCAATCGCACAAATACTTAACAGTTTCACGGATACACGACAGATTGAACCAGATTACCGATTTTTTTTCCGGTATTGCCATCTATCAGGTGACCCGGGAGTCATCTTCAACGTCTTCTGGGTTTCCTTGAAAATGTTTAAAGCACTCAAATACGCGTACAGGTGGATAACATTCATTACCATAAACTTTTTTCAGTAAACTAGAAGTTTCAGAAGCATTTTGTCTAAGTTTCAAGCAAAATTTCATAATAATTCGTTGCTCCCTAATAGTTTCTCCGGTGAAACATAAAAAAAAGTTAACTCTAATGCGAACGAAGGCTACTGTTATACGCATTTATATACAGAAGCTAGAGACACTGTTTTTGAAAGAGAAGCCCGTAAAATACTTGTCAATCACTTGCGTTTGAGTCGTGCGTACTTTTATGGTAGCGTCAGTTTCGTTATTTACTATCCACACCTCGTATTCGAAACTAAAATAACTTATTCCATGAAAGTGGAAACACCCACGTATCACTTGGAAACTGATCAGCATAAGCAGTGTTCGCAACCCTCTCATTGAAACGACACTGTTCCCCAGCTGTGAATTCCTTTTGTGCCCAAAGAAACCCCGACAGGAGATTAATCGGCGTGAGCGCTCTGTGAAGGTTTGTGAGTAGTCTTTTGATGCATTTATGTTGAGCCAAACCGCTCACCAAATAGCTCAGCTCACAAATGTGTGCTCTTTAAGATGAGTAAAATTGACATTTTACATACACTTTTAAGATATAAACTGTTTCTAACAATTTCAAAGCATTTCTCTTTTCATAACACATTAGTTTTAAAATTGCAAATGTATGACAATTTTATGAGCAATCACTCACAATTGGATAACTATAAATTAAAATGCAATTTTTCGCCAAAATAAATTAAATTTTTTTTTAAAATTCTCACTAAAATAAATATTATATATTTATCTTAATCTAAAATGACATCCAAATATGATGAATTAATTTTTTATACAAAATTACATATCTTTTGTTTGATGAGCTCCTGCCTTTTGTTTTTCTGCTTTCTTCAAATTATGATAAAATAAACGATTTACAATCTATTAAGTAAAATATTTAAATAGTCTTTCAATGAATATATATCTTAAATTTGAAAGCTAGTGAACAATACATTGAATCTTAAAAGATATAAGTATAACATGTAAAATAGTTTTTTTATTGGTATGAAATGCTTACATAAGTTATTTATGGTACATGTGATTTTATAAAACTAACTCTAACTAAGCATTCAATTATAAATAGACGCGAATTATAAATCAGAGATTAATTTTCAAGTCTGTATTGATTTTCAGCTGCAAATGATAAAGCGAAAAAGGTAAAATCAACAAGGTGTTAAAGGATAATAATTTATTATACATTTCGATAAAACACTATTTGATTGACGCAAGAACTTTCCAAGAAATTTTTTTCAGCAGCACTATTTCTTAGCTCCATAGATGATGATTAATCTTTGCTTTTTCTTTTCTATTTTTTAAAAAATACATTTATATTTATAGTCGTTTTTGGTAAGTAATCGAAAAAATTGAATGAATGATTGAGGTAGGAAGATATTGAAAAAAATTATTGATTTCTAAAAGAAGTTTTTCTTAAACGGAGAATTTAATGTATCACAAATTCTTTTAATTAATCAATTTCTCTATTGATAAACAAAAAAAAGTGCATTATTACAGTATCGTACAAGTAAATTTTGAAATAATTTTAGATTCGTCGAATTAAAATAAAATAACCGTTTGGAACATGAAGCAACTTTTATAAAAATCCATTAGACATAAATTATTGAAACATAAAATATTTGAAATAAAATATTTCACTTGATGTGAATTTTTGACGACTCTTTTTTACCTAACATTTATATGCATTGTTTATGGGATTTTTTTGTTCCTTATTCCATTTGTAGCATTCCTGCTGTATGTATCCATAGATAATAAGTTTAAAGTATGTATCACAGAATCATGGAGATCTGTAGCAGATCAGTCTTTAAGATTACAAACTTCGGGACTGGAGACGCAGTATTGAATCAAGTTTCGATATGGGATTCCATCAAAGATCATATGATACAGAATAATCGTGCCGGATTTTGTTAAATTCACATTAGCCTTAGTTTTCTTACGTGGATAGGGTGTTAGTCCTGATTCATTTGAACAAGATTCGAAATAGCTTCATCAGTCACCGGTACCATGTCCCTTTATATGTGATTATTTTGTAAGTGAACCTAGATCTATATGCCTGCCCAATCCTAGATTTGACTACAGACAAAACGAGCTTCACGTATCAAGTCCAGATGTTTAATTATACATGGTAATCAATTTAAAGGAGTATCCGTTGGGTTTTCTTCTTATCCTTACGTCTGATGGATGTGGCAACTATTCTAACACTGAAGTATAATTGTTTGAACTTTATTTAAGTGTGGGAGACAATTTCCAATACTGTTAGACTATTACAACTTTATTCGTGAGATAAAACAGAAATGGAGGCGCACAATGGTACTTAATCCAGTGATGGTTTTATTTTTAAGAAACGTAATTTAATTCAAAAATTTTACATCATTCCTTACAGAAAATGGTGAAGATGTTTGCCCCCATTTTGAATTTAAATATGAAGACGTCGAACAAAGTGTTTTGACACACTTCGCAACATTGTTGGTGTTATTGTCGAGATTTCATCCGTTAGGATTTGTTCTAATTCATCGATGTTTGCAGGACTTCTCTGGAAAACCCTATCTTTGAGATAACTTTACACACAAAAAATCTAACGGGGTGCGTTTAGGTGACCTTGGTGGTCCGATGCCTATTGAAATTAAACGGTCATCAAAGAATTCCTTATGCACTTTCGTTGTTAGATTTGACGCGTGCGGAGTAGCACCGTCTTGATGAAATCAGTGGTTATTGTCCTGTATCTCAGGGGAAGCAATAAAAGTTTGAATTATGTCCAGGTACACTTCAAAATTCATCAAAATTAAATAATCAGTTCATGCAGACGATTTTTATTGTTGACATTCATATTCTTACGAAATGAGCTTTCAAAAATAAAAATAATCAATAAAAACGTTAAAAGAAGCAGACGATTTAATTAAATCATTTACGCAGAATCGGATTAAATATTACTAGGGATGTTTACTCAAATTTATGTTTAAAATACGAGTTATTGCATTTAGAAAGTGAAAAAAAAATTATACCCGCTCATTAAATATAGACATATTAAATAAATAATGGCGTTGAAAATCTTGCTACATATATTATACATGTGGATAATACAAAAAACAAACGGGTACAATTTTGAATTGATCACCCTGTATAACCACTGAGCAAACCTCGAACCGTAATATAGATCTTACATGTATTTCTATAATGGGCCACGAAATTTTGTATGTGTATGGAAATATTGCATATAACAAATGAATAGAATCTCATTAAATTTATATAATTCTAAATACCTTAGAGCATAAAATAATTAAAAAATTATTATTTACTAAATTTGAAGTAAATATCTTGTATTTAAGACACACATCTAAAATTACGCTAAAAATGATAGTTGGTAACATTTTTAAAAATACCCAGGATTAATCAACAAGTCCATTATGGTACTTTATGAATCTTAAGGGGACTTAGTACCTTTGCACCTTCAAATATTCAATTTTTCAAATTTGATTTTAAAAAATAGTACTGAATGTTAGGAGCATTTTAAAACAAACCGCGTCAAAATCCGACAATTATTACGCCCTGTGCAACAAAAACTGTAAATGTCTATAGCGGCTTGTTCTATGTAATGCAATGTAAACAAACCTCTTTTTCTCAGTTTGCTATTTTCACACTTTCCCACAGGATTAAAAAAAATCTTTTACATGCAGAGCTTTCAAATTTTACATGAGTGTTGTACTTGTAAATCTTTATTCTGTGAACCTCAATTTTGTTAATAGGATGATTAGATTTTATTTTATAACATGATACATGAAAAAAAAGTTACTAAATACAAACTTGATAACTTTTTTAATTTTCCAATTTTTTTTAATGTAAGGTAAATTTAAAGTTTGAGGTTTACAGAATAATGTCATTATTTAGCTTTAATTTGGTATAAGAATTATGGTTCTACTGTACATCTTTCAAAAGTTATCTTGTGGGTAACGTAAGGTAATCTAATTTATTTTTCAAATTTTTGCACGCATATTTCATGTTGTATATGAAAATATATTAATTTAATAGCAAAACTTGACCCAATATTTTAAACTATGCACTTTATTACACAAACTGGCAAAGTTTCATACTGAAAGGAGCAAAAATTGTTGTTTTATGAAGAATCGAAAAAAAGAGTTTGTCAAAATGTTCTACTTTTGATTTCGTAAGGTACTAAGTCCCCTTAAAGCTAAATTAAATTCATCTATTACTATCTTCTATTTAAAGAAAATATATACAAATATTCTGAATCATATACATTAACGTAAGTTCGCAATAAATTTATATACCCTGGATAAAAATATCAAATTTTTTTAACCAATTTATTATTATTATTTGGATAGAACATAGCATTATTAATACATTTAAACACTTTAAAAATATTGTAATCAATAAAAATATCCTTACAAAATGTAAGTAAGTATTTACTAAATAATTACTTGCTGGCCCACCTTTTGGTATATATATATATATATATATATATATATACCAATTATTATAAGTAACTACATATATATACACACATATATATGTACACATTTGAGAAAGGTTTTCGTATTTCTTATTTTGGTAACTATTGCAATTAGAAATAAAGACATCTATTACTTTCTGACATAAATTTAATGATACATTAAGAAAAAGCGTTATTATTTAATTTCGAACACTGCAGGAGACTAGAAGCAGTTGAAACGCAACGCAAAGCAGCTAGCAAAAATATAGGGACTATATATAATTATTATTATTAGAAATCTACAACGTATTATATTTCTCCAAATTTATGCACGGTTATCGAATAAAATTATTTTAATGTGTCCCTTTGTAGAATGTTTCTAACTTTAAAAACAGGGAAATGAACCGCTTTATATGTTTTTAGTTTTATTCTCTACGTCTCTTACTGTTTGCAGAAAAAAGAAAAACAGAAATTAATACTGACAAGCATTTTAAACAATTGGGAAAATGACACACAAAATATTTATAAATTCATGTATATTTTTAAAAATCTTTTAACGCAGTTTTTACATAACAGCTGTATTTGAAATTATAATTATAAGTCTTCTGTTATTTTCTTGAAACTCCAATTACATAAAGTGGTATAAATATTTCGCATATTTGGAATATATAATTAGATTCTAACTCTTTCTACTCCTTCTCTAATTATTCGTATGGAAGCAGAAGAATAAAATACTTCTTAGAAAATAACTATTCATACATATTTTCTCTTCTGTCAGCAAAAATAATTTTGAAAAGCTTTTAAATGTGATGTAAATTGTAAATATTATGAATTAATAGCAGCAAAAAATATCTAAGCAAAGGAATTCAAATTCAGATTTTTTAAAATGTAGTAATTGCTCTGCTTCTGTTGAAATATAAAAGCTATAAGACAACAAATGCATCATGGATTCTTTCCTTTGAAATATTTATGAGCTTCTTCAACTTATTATTCTCCACTACTTTTACATGTTTCTTCAACTGTTATTCATTAAAAACTTATTAATTATTCGATAGAAGTTGAATGTTTAACTATTAATATTGATTAAAGAATGCTCAAATAAGATTTTAAAATAAAGAAAAATGGAGAAAAAAAATAAAAACTGATAAAAATCTTTCTCCAAAAAAAGTGCATTATCTTCCATAGTCGAATAATGTACGATTAGTTTTGAAATTGTCAATAGTTATGTAGTTAGTATAGGTACCTAAACTGAAATAGTTAAGACACTGAGACAAAAAATCTACATTTTCATTGAGTAAAACATTTTAACATGGTAACATTCACATTTATAGATAGATAGATAGAGAGATAGATGTGTATACTAGTGTGCAAAACTTAGGCAACAAATTCATTTTTTATCATTCAAATATGAAATTGCTCAAAAGGGCCTTTATCGACCAGTACAGTGAAAATAAAGCTCAGTAGAAAGATGATGCACATGCATCAGCGCTAGAGGGGAAGTCACGGAATGCAAACGTGTGGAATGCGCACTGAGTTGTCAAACGTTTGGAATGGGACAAGACAACTTAAAATATGGAGGCATTATCAGACATTCCCTTTGAGCGTAATTTATCTTCAATAATACCTACAAGAATCCATCAAGCTGCCTTAACATATGGTAGAACGATCGGCAAGTTTGATGAGTAGCATTGTTTGAAACGTTTTGCCAAGAGATTGGAACTGAGAAAACTGTTGCCTTAAGAGATTTTAAAGACTTCCAAATGACAGGTAAAGCCTGACAAAATGACAAAAAAGTAATGACAGATGGTGGTCGGTCGAGGAAAGCAATGACAAATTATAAAATGTATATCGATCTGCAAAGGAAAAAAGAACCGGAAGAAGACATCCTGCACCATTAATCAACTGCTGCTTTCGGAACCCGGACAACAGATATCACGGTTTACTGTGGAGATACGTTTGCATAAATGCGACCTCTTCGTCCTTCGTCCTGGAATCTCCATACCAATAAGAGCATCACGTATGCCACCCTATTTATAGTGGTGTCTGGAACACAAAATCTGAAAATCTCATCAATGAAGTCACGTTCTGTTTACTGATGAAAGTCGTTTCAGTCTGAGCAGCAAATTTTAACGCCAGTTGATATGTAGGATGTAGTAACATGGTTTCCTCCGTCTATCATAAGGGAATGATACCGTTGGGATGGTCCTGGAGTGCTTTGATAGG
>BMAW01099331.1:0-15093 GCA_019974015.1 Nephila pilipes | reverse complement strand
TCTTTCTAAGTTCACATACATGGTAGGGCTTGCACTGCTTCCTAATTAAAAGTCCACTTTGTTTGTTTCGAATGATATAGGTCGGCCATATTGGAACATCTCAAAAGATACGTATTGAAAAAAAAGTCCTTGAAAATTGATGGAGATATTTAATCGGCATTGCAACGGTATCGATGGTCGTAAGGAAAGACTGGCATCGCTGTTGATTTCTGCTGGCGGCCTTCATGCGGGGTTTCGGTATGATTCCTGGTCGTCGGAAAACGGAATTCCAGTAGAATTGTTCGGCACGGTCTCACTCTCATGTTATCAAAATTTAAATCTCACATTTCCACCAGTGAGGAACTCGTATCCTGCCGGCTAAATGTAACATTATTCCTATCGACTTTTGTAAAGTAACATAATATCAGATACAGTCGAGGCGTATTAAATTTTCACTTTTATTTAAAGCTGTGAGAGTGAGACCATTTTCATTAGGTAGTTGGTTACATCATTTAAGTAAAAAGAACAGAACAGTTGTATGAAAAAGAGCAAGCGCAGTATGAAAGAGAGAGCGTTTTTCGTTGCGTTTTGGCTTATATACTAGGGAAAATTCCCATCAAACGTCATAAGCACGTGGTAAGAATAAGGGGATTCCAGGGAAATATAGTAGATAGGGAATTAAAAAGGGATTGTTTTTGATAGATTTATAATTAGTTTAAGCAGAATTAATCCTTTTCAAGAGCGCGTGATGTAATAAATTATAGGATACTTTTGGAAGGAGATCAGGAAATAAGAATGAACTCTTTACTTTTGTATTAGGGAATGAGATAGAATAGAAAGTTAATTTATTATTTAGGGTAATTATTGAATTAAAAGTTAAATCATTACATATATATATATATATATATATATATATATATATATATATAATGTCTAACTAATAAATAAACTTCTAACAAAAATAATAAATAACAGTTACTATTAAAACTAAACAATAAATATAATAAACAACAATGATTGCTATTAAAATTAAACAATAAAAATAACAAACAACTTTTATTAAAATTAAATAATAAAGATAATAAATAATAATTATCATTAAAATTAAATAATGAAAATAAAATTAAAAGTTTTTAAATTATTCTTGATTATAAATAACAAATATCTTATCAATAATTACAATGATCTAGTTTTCAGACGTTAAAAAAAATGAAACTTCTCTTTTCATTTGCTTCTGACACAAGCAAAAATCTATTATAATTCATTATAAAAAAGCAAAAATTAAACCTAAATAATAGAAAGATAGTTAATATTAAAGAAGCAATTGAAATTACGCTTATATTGGTACTGAGCATCCGTTTTAATAATTTATTGCATTGTTAGTTTATGTTTGATTTAACAGGGTGAATTAATGATAGAAATGTTAGAATATTAGCCTCTTGCAAGTAATCTTAAGATCTCTATCTAAGCCAGCATTTCATAACCTTTCAGTGAGGGAGTCCTAATTTTAAGGTGGGAGCGGTAGCTCCGTTATATCCGCCGAGTCATGAATTCCGCTAAAGAACCCCTTATAATTATGATGCTACTAAAGATCTTCTGTGTAGGGGGGGGATTGATGCACATTACCTAGTGTAGAAGTCCCCTCGTGGCGTGGTGTAGGAGCTTGGTGAGGCAGATACCTCGTCCTCAGGTGTTGTCCTCATCACTTGACCGGGGCTCAAAACTAGAGGTACGCTTTCAATCGCCCTCGTGTTGATTTTTATTTCGACGTTAATGAAATCAATCACACAATCACAGTCCCAATTTGAAACCAAAACGTTCATCGCTCCCCTCCTCTAACACAATAATATTGTATACACCATAATAATGTATTCTGAGTTTTTTGATACTAAACTACACAACGATTTTAATTACTCCTTACAGATTTCTATTTCAAAACATTTCTGAAGGTAACTTGTGACGAAGATTAAATCTTCATACACTTCCCGCCTAGTGGAGAATAAAAAAAAATATAATTTACTAAAAAATCGCTCTTTGAAACTAGGGCAGGGATAGAAGATTAGTGTTTTGATCTAAACACAAAATCATATGATATCCTTTTACAATTTTCAACATCCTACCTTTGCAAAATTGGATTTTTTACTTCGGCTGGTTTGAAGACAAAATATATATCTCATTAAAATACGAGAAAAAAACCCTCAGGATGTCGATTTCTAATAAATACCTTCCTTTTAAGAACTTTACTTTGCAAGGCAGGTCCAAGGGAGTTACTAATAATTATTAAACTTATTTTTAATTTAGTATTGATAAGTTAATTACTAAATACAATGCACTGTACCGGTATAATCCAATTTATAAATGTATCACATCAGTATTAATGTGTATTTTATTTTTTAGTATGTCATAATGCATTTCGTGTTTTGCTTTCCTTTCAGTTAATTAATCAATTTTTTAAAAATAATATTTTATTTTCAATATGTCCGCATAATCCCCATTAAGTGTTATTACGCACCCCTCCTAGAGGCGTGTCCCATAGTTTGAGAATGGCTCATTTGAGCAATTACTTAGTAAAAGATTAACGATATATATATGAATAATCCATTTTAAAAAGATTTTAATTTTACTCTTATCATGCTTCGAAACTTTTTTAATTAATAATTCAATTAACAGCCTTCGAAATTTTTCATGGCCATACGGATAATTCATGGCACATTAATGTGCAGATCATTAATGTGTCCATTTTCACGGCACATTTATTCGCCGAGGCACGCCGCTACATTTAAAAGTCTCTGCTCGATGAGGTGAGTTGTACTAGCTTTGACATTATCGAAATTTAAACCTGGCTAGATATCGAAATAAAAATAGTTTAATATAGAATTTTGAAAGATTTTCAACGTAGTGATACTTCTAATGGAAATTTATCGCGATATAGTCCCAATTTATAACACTTTGGAAAATAGTATCTTTTTGTGTGTGTAGAGTTAAAATATATTCTTTTTAAACAAAATACTTGTATGTTTCAGTGATTTAAAAAAATACGTCTATTATTCTATTGCGTAATGAATATATTTTTTTATAATTGGGAAAAATTATTTTGAAATTCTCACTTGAGAGTTTAATCGTTTTTGAAATATGCCGATAATTTTATTCACTAAATATTTTAATGAAAATTCATTAGCAGTAGAATAATTAAAAAATAAAATAAGCAAAACAAACTTTGATTTTATTTCTGGAAAGCCGTAGTTAAAAATGACTTTTAAGAAAATGTATTATCGAAGTTTAAATTAAGTATGACTTTTATTTAATTTTAATCACACAATGTGTTGTCTCCAGTATCTAGAGGGCGGTTTTGTAAAGAAGAGAGTGTAAGATATTATTTACACCCCTTCTCCAGATCAGAACCAAATTCCGAGCGGAGCAGATCCGTATATTAGTAAGCGAGTTGACACTCGAAAGTTTGTTGATCGAATGGTGGTTAAGTTCTAAAAGTAATCTGCACTGATTACCAAGGTAATGAAAAAGGATTTGAAAAAATAAAGGAACTGTAGTTGTTATTACTTAACAAATGTGTAATCTGATCTCAAATGAAGTTTAAAGATAAGTGTGAAAGTAAGCTAAGTTAATAGCAAAGTAAGGTAAAGTAAGAAAAGTAAACAACCATCAAAGTGTTACTAGTCAAAAAGTTAATTTTAAGAAAAGTAAGGAATGAGAGTTTGTAAGAAATCAGAAGTTACAAAAGAAGTTATCAGTAAAGAAAAAAGTTCATTATTAAAAAAAGGTGTGAGAAAGATAAGCGAAACTAAATTATAAGTACAAAGTTTTGAAAAGAACAGATTTATTCACCTAAGGAGCGCTTTTCTTATAATTATTATTAAACTACTCAATTATAAATATAAGAATTAAAATTAAACGATGAAATATCGAGAGATGGACAATGGTAAACTTTTCCGATATTAAAATTAAAGGAAACGATAAATTATTCAATTGAATATATTTAGCTAAATGTAATTAAAATGGAAACAAGGGATAAAAAAATGAAAAGTGATTTGAGGCCCCAAAAATGATCCACCTAAAACAATATCTAATCTTGGGTGGATAATATTAATAAATAAATACTAAAATCATTTGTTCCCAAAATATTCCTCGAAGGAAGCTAAACTATAAAGACATAGTTTGAAATTTTTGAGACAAAAAAAAAAAAAAAAAAAAAAAAGAGCTGTCTCATAATTTAACATTCTGAATAATTTTATTTGCATTTTCAGTCACATATTGATTTCAGCTTACATATGATTTAAGGTAATGCATAAATCAATAGGAAAATAAAATTCTTAATTTTTTTTATATTTGTTTCACTTCAATCCAAGAAAAAAAATCGAGGGAAACTTATTACAACATATTTTTGAAAATTGAGTTCATTAGTGGTGAAAGCAAATATCAAACACATATTATTTATATTTTATTTCAATCCAATAAAAAAATTCAGAAGAAATTTATTATGACATATATTAGAAAATTAAGTTCGTTACTGGTGAAAGCAGACATAACAATATACGCAAAAATAAAATAAAGTTTTGAAAAGTGGTCAGGCACGTCATTTTTGGGTTAATTAAAACAATAGCCCCATGGGTGGCTAAAAGTTAAAAGTTTTCAATAAATGGTTGCGGCGTGTTTACAGGGTTATTTTAGAGTTATTAAAATTGTGCAAGGTTAGCTTGTTTATATTACTTCATTTAGTTATTTTCCTCTTCTTTTGCCATCGAAGAAGAAGTAGATGTTACATTTTTTTCACTTTTTTGAAGGAGCCACCAAATGGGTGTTAATGCATTTCTACGTTTAAAGTAACTGGAATGAAACGCGGTCATTATTTTCTACATCATGTTCCACAAATTTTCAAAAAAATCATTAGAAAAAGCTCTGTTCTTTAAAATAAGCGATACTTTCATCACTTGTTTAATACTTAATCACTTGTTTCCTAATGTTGTTTCATAACATTCTGAAGAAAATATGAATATACGACCATCCATCGGATGATTCTGCACTGGTTACACCAGTTTAAGAACATTGTTTGTGTGAAAGGACAAGGTATAGTAGATCAAATTCTTCACACAATAAAATGCATAGAGTTTGAGACTGTTTTGTATTTATCCCACAGCAATCAACACGAAACGATAGAGTGTGATCATCTAGATATTACAACTATTAGGAACATTATTGGTTGGTGAAAACATCCGAGGCTGCACCGGAATTCGGTATGAACATATACAATGACAAATCCCTAATGCCTCTGGGGTGATTAAAACTATGAAATGAGAACATATAGAGCATTTTAACTGTTTGAAATCAAAATTGAGAACTGCTCCTTTTTTAATAAAGTATTGCATAATTTCATATTTGAAATACTTTTAGAGTATCATATATTTAAAATAAATATTTTGGAATCACCTTACATTAAAAATGAAGTGAAACGTATTTTACATTTTTGTACATAAATCTCTTCTCAGATACCTTATGGACTTCGTAATTTTGAGCCTCAGTTAAATAAAAGTTATGTTCAAAATATAATCGATGTTTATTAATAAAACTCGTATTCAGATTCAACAATCTTACACTAATCTTTTTCAAACTAGTATACTTGGGCTGATACACAATTATCCGAGTGATTCTGACACTTTCGCAAGTACTGCTGGGAAGTTTCGTTTGAGATAGCACGTAGCTGATTTGTTGCATTTTACATGATGTCTTCTTTGGATTGTATTCTGATTTTATACAGTTTCTTTATTCTTTCCTTCTAACTTATTGAATCTTGTGGATTGTTTTCCTGCCGGTATTGTGATTATTTATGAACAAATAACGAGAAACAAAACAAGGTCTATTGGAGACGGACTTCATAATTTTGAGCTTCGTTTAAATACCAAGGACTATACTTGAGCTGTCATCTCTCTTTCCAAATTTCCACATCGCACCTATGGAAGAACTTAGAACCTTGACTAGATTTAATGCGCCGGGTTCGAGCCCTGATGCCGACTCTTCAGTGCTCGAACTCACGGCTTGGCGAAAACTGCCGGCCTCGAGCTCACGACCATGACCACTATATAAGCTACCGCTGCCATTTATACTCGGGAATTGCCAAGCGTAATACAAAATGTAATTCTGATGTGATCTTATTAAAATCGAAATTCCAACGATATTTATTTATATTTCCTCCCTCAGTGGCAGTCTATCGGTGATTGGAAACTTCTACAGAATAAATTTTAATGCAAGCTCATTTGGATCGCATACATACCACGCCTCACTATCTGTATTTGTTGAAGCTCGAACAAATGTGGATGCACCTATAAGAATCTCAAATGTCCTGCATACATTCGAATGCAGGATTTTGAGGTTTCAACTCATTTTCCTACATTCCCTTTTACACATTGTAATTCACTTGAATATGGTTCAAATTATGAGGATCGTCACAAATAGTCCTCGAATTCCTTCTAAGTGCAACATTAATAAACAATAAATCAATCTAAACATCCCATTAGGTCTCTCAGACCATTCCCGAAATGCGGGTCTCTAGTGGTATCAGGATTTGAGCCCATGGCTTAAGTTGAATATCCCACACCCCAAAGCTTGAGTTATTTGCAGTGGGGAAACCTCAAGCGCCTCGAAATAATCGATCCAAAAGTGGATTTTTCAGTCGGAGTGTATTTCTCGGTGAACCTTGAGTTTGCAGAAATTTATACATGTTTTGCATCACTAACGTATAAGATTCCCTATTTTCAAGCATCAGACTATGTGGAGTGGAAAGATTATTACACGGAGTATGATCCAAGAAACGTGGGAGCTTACCCATCTAGACACTAAATCTGTCTTCCAAAAAATATATTTTATCATCTTCCGGAAAAATGGCACGAGTTCGGTACCATGGACGAAAATTTATGATGTATGGAAAGAGTTACTCATCATTTCTATGCAGAGATCTCTTCAGAGAAGAGAAAATAATTTAAGGACTTTTGAAGAATAAAGTAACTGAAACCATAAAATGTAACACCTATGCATTCCTTTTTATTTGTTAAAAATAGAGGGAGATTCTCTAATTCCATAGAGATATTATATATGAGAGTGGGATAGAGTACTAGAATATTGAATTTTATTCTGTAAATAAACATGCAATAGCATAAAGAATAATATCTTTATTTACTTGTTTCTCAAAAGTTTTTTTTAAGAATTCTGATACATTTTCCTCAAAATCTACTTTGTATCCATTGTGTTGATATTTTCCTCATCATAAACTGAAGTTGTTCCCTATAGGGTTCGTATAAATTTTTTAATAATCACAAATGTTCAGAGTGTAGAATGTTGTGTTTTAAAGTACTCTGCAAATTTTACAAAGTTATACAGTTGCGAAAACAAACGATCAAAGGTACAAATCTTCGTGAGAACCATTCTCGATATAGTCATTGAGTTGTTCATGCACTGCTATCTACTAATACATATATTGCGCATGTGTGACAGGTACTTGTTCGTACAATCTATTGTAGTACGAACAAGATGGCTTTAGCACGAATGATGAAATATACTCAGATATATTTCATCCAGTGCTTTCATAAACAGTTGAAACTACTAACTTATAATGACGATTCTAGTCATGAATTCCTATTCAATTCTCAATCCTTTAAACGTGCCTTACCTCCCTTTAAAGTTTGTACCTTTAAAAATAACACACACATACAAACACGCACGAACATAGTAGGAAGCAATATTTGTAACGTCTTCCTGCACTAGAGGGTGCCACAATCCAGATCTGTGTTTTGCATCCTCATCCACTTTGATTGTCAAACGCAAGGTCGTGGCCATGGTATTTGAACGTACGATGCGATAGCTCCTCAGATTTTTTAATATATAAACTCTATAGTCTTTATTTTGTTTTGTAAATAATCTGTACAAATATTATTTAATTAAAGATCATCAGGATAAATCCATCTCTTCATTGAGTCCTAAATACCCCTAGATAAATTACAAAACAAGCCATTTACCCTTTTTCTGTAGTTAGGATTCTTCAGAGTAAATTGAAGGTTCCAAATGGGGGATCTAAAAGTTAAAAAAGTATTTAAAATTCTGCTTCTTGCCATCTCACTGAACCTGAATAGATTGAACCTGGGTAATTCTGATTCACACTATGGATTACTTCAAGAATCCCCCTGACATGGGGTGAGAGTTCCTTCCATCATCGCCTTGAAGATCCCCCGATCCTGTATCATCCTGGTCTGAAGAAAATTAAATCGTCGTTGATAACAATTACTCTGATTCCATTATCGAGATTCCGTACTGGTATAATCAGAATTCTGCGTTTATCATAGCGAAAAAAATCTTCTTGATTTTTGAAGTGCCCATTTGGATATCCCGCAGTTTTGTGATCCATTTATATTTCGTGATATATTGCTATTAAATGTGCCTTTGACAGGCAGAGAACCGCAAACAGATTCAGTTAAACTTTGGTTGTAAAGGGGCAAATATTACCCTTAAAAAATGGGAATGAATGCATTTTATATTTATGTGTCACATATCTTCAGTTGCTATCTGTTTTTTTTTTTCATTTTAGTTAATAGTGTGTGTGTGTTTCATTTTCTAAAGGACAACTAACTCTCTTCTTCTGAATACTTGTAAGCAAACCCCCGATAAACGCTTAATTAACATTAAGGATATTTCATAAATAGAAATCAATAAATAAAACCACGACCCAACGTAATCAAAAGGGATCTACACAGATTACATGAACTAAAGATATGTAATGAATGGAACACAAGAAAAATATAAACAGAGGAAGCGGAATTGAATGTAAAGGAAGGTTGGCAAGTTAGAGATAGGAAGTTTGAAGTTAGCGTTTACAGAGTAGTTGTTAATAGCGAGTAGTCGTAGTTGATGTGTGTGAACTTGATTCGATAAATGATGGGTTGCTTAGCGGAACCTTCTAGTGTGAGTGGACGTTGACATACTCACTCGAATCATCTGTGTTTGTGATTACATTCACAGGGATCCGAGCAAGTGAGTATAAGATTATAAGAATCGTTTATATATTATTCCATACTAGAAAGCAGGTGCTTAGAATGAGAGAGGGAGAGGGAGTGAGAGAGAGAGGGGAAGTAATAATAATAATTTAATAAAAATAAAAGATTTGAACTTTGACTGTTTAGTCTAATGAATGTGAATTTCTATTAATTTGACCCTTATTTAAGAATTATTGAACTTTTAAATAACATCCATCGAGGTAAATAACAGGAAAGCATTACACTCCTAAATTACAATTTTTAATTCAAATTTTCTCCCGAATGCTGTTAAACACATATTAATTGTTGTATGGTACTCTTATTTCGATTTATTAGGGGAGGTGCTAGCTCATGTATCGCCTTCGTTAATTGATCGAAGCTCAAAATTGTGAGGTCCGTCGCCATCATGTTGTTCTAAGTGCGATGTTAATAAACAAACAATCAATTAATACAATTTATTGGGATTAGAAAAATTAAATAGAAGACGTTTGTTTTCAAAACCATTACTCGGTGTCCCCAGGATGCCTTTTGAAAATTGAAAATAAGACTAGAATTACACTGATGAATATATATTATTACCTTCATCTTTCATTTACAAACAACTGCAAAAGAATGGCTAGTAAAAAGAATTAAAGAATTATATGAGCTCTGCTTGGTTTATGGAACTGAATCCCCGAGAGACATACTGATCCAAACTTAAGGTGAATAATGAACTTTGGAAAGGTAAAAGGTTTTTTTTTTGACCTCATTATAAAAATCAATAAACTAATGTCAAAGTAGTCAAATCTTTTTATTATGCTGCAAGATATTTCTTTATAGTCCTACTTTTTAATTGTAGACATTTATTGTAATAAAAGTGATCAGATATCCGTCACATTTTCGAAAGAAAGTTTTGGAATTGGAATTTTAGTTCCTTACAATTATATGATGAAAATAATTTCTTTCGTTTTTTTTTTTTTTTTTTTTTAATTTTTTTTTTTTAATATTTTTTTTTTTTTTTTTTTTTTTTTTGTCTTAAAATTTTTCAACTCAAGGAATTTAAAATGGTGATGCTTCTTTGTAAATAAAGTATGTTTTGAGAATTCCTTTTTTTAAGTCATAATTGGTGGATGTTATTGTTTTAACATTGTTTATTCTTTTAAAACATTAAACAATTTTTTGACAGTGAAATCCCTAAAAATTCAGATTTAAGCTATTCATCATTCTGAATGTGAATGTTTTTGAAACCTATAATTAGAATTTATTCGAGAAATAAAAGGCTGATTTTTTGATTTTCTATTTTTTTTGGAACAATTTCATTCATGTTGATTGTAAAATCAGTATACATGAAACATAAGTAAATATTTCCAGGGGATAAAATTATTTATTCGGACCATAGAGAACAATTCTTAATATTCTTAATTTTCAATCGCTTAACAGATGTGTTTTACAATGAATTTATTTCCTTTTATGATGATAGAAAAATCCATTCTTCTTTAACCAGGTAAAAAAAAACGTACCTGAAAGTTCTATTTTACCTCTCTATCAAACTTGTGTTCGACGCCTCCAATTAAATGGTCGGAAGGAAAGAAATTCAATTTCATTGGAGGAAAAAATCCTTCCTTTTCTTTGAGGAAAAAAGGGGAAAACCCCTTTTTCCATTTGGAATCGTAATTCTATTCTTGTTCCTTATCTTTATACAACGGACCAACATACCTAGCATGTATATTGAAGCAGACTTTTTCTCCTTTGAATAATAAAAAGAAAAAAAAAAATAAGCCGCCGTACCAAATTTTCTTGTGTTTTTCGGGCTTTTGTGTGGAGACAAGTGGTTTTGTTTGGATCATTTTCTAAGATGGTTTAAGCATGCGATGGTTTGTTACATTCTATAATGTGATATCAAACGAGCCGAACGTATCCGGATTTTTTCGCATAGTTTTGGGATTTAGTTGAGCCTGTCCGCCAGAACGTGAATCAGTGCTGCCAGCAATTTTTTGCCCAGTATTTATCGTAACTGTCCGCTTACATTTCAGTAAAGTGTTTCTTGTTTTCTAGTGGGTTACATATCTTGTTTGGGATAATACTAGAACTGAGTATACGTACCGTTAAAAGTTCTCGAAATCCTGCAGATGTTCTTCAAGAGAAAATTAAACTAATAAGCGTAATCATATGGCTAAAATAACTCAACACATCTTGTTTTGATAATAATTGTACTCTATCATTCTTTCTTCTATGTTATGTTTTCTTAATCAATACAAGAATATTCAATAAAGTTAATGTTCAATATTTGAAATTAACTTTGAAATCGCTAGAATGATATATATATGTATATTACTCTCCAAATGAAAATGAATCTTTGGTGATAAAACCAGATCTCCCTAGATAAGTAGGAAAGGTTCTAGAACAAACTTTTAAAGTATATATAGGCAACTGTGTAGGTCTTAATGCATGTATATATCGTGTATATATTGAACCCCATGCAATATTATGATTTCTCAAACTTCGAATTTATGGCTAGTCCGTCAGTATGTGTTGATTTCTTCCTAATAAAGGGAAGCATATTGTATTTGCTGGAGAGTCCCTGAAAAAAATTTAGACATACTCCTCAAGAGTGTATTGCGTGTACTTTTATACATTTCAAAGCCAATGAACCACAGAATAATATCATAAAGCAAACTTAACCTTTCGGAGAAATAAAAATTAATCGTTACTAGATGAAAACGTTAGATAACTAAATGTAACTGTGGAGGATAGGAATCAATTTGAAGCAATTACTCAATCTGAACTCGGAGTATCGCTATGAGCATTAGTGATAGTGCGGCAACTTAGGACTTTAATTCCGAGCGTTTCAAAAAGGTGAAGCAAAAAATGAAATAAAAGACCTTTGGGTCCCAGCTCGGGCTGTATTTCCTTTAGTCTAATATGTCATCTCTGACAGCTACAGTTAATCTAGGAACTTTACAAAATATAACTAGAAAAAGATGACGCAGTTCCCTTCAATTCTCGCATATTTGCATAAACTGCAGGAAGTGAATGTAGACTCGATGGGAGAAGTAAAATTGATTTAATAGAATAAAATCTTACTAAACTCGCGAAACTTCTTTTAACTAATATTTTGGGTTTCTTTTTGAATTTATATTTAAGTTTACAGCTCCTTTTACAAACAAATGAAATGTCATTGCGCAAATTAGGTGAAATTCAGAAATATAGTGAATTGATCTAATCAAATACCTCAGAGAATAATTACAGATATATAGAATGGTTATGGTATAAAACGATTATGGTAATTAACAGGTATTAAAAGTGCGAAAGCTTTGAATAGCGCGTGGGAGTTACGTCTGTATGATCTATAGGGACTAGAACCACAGGCTACCTGGTGGGAGTTTCTCCACTGTGGATTAACTCTCATCGTATCCCTATAAGAATAATCTTTGACATTTTATAGAAATTATTAGTATCTTCGTGGAGATAAAGGGAACTATATGTATTAAAGACCATTCCACTTTTTTGAGAAACAATAAATAAGGATTTGAAAATTAAATGACTACATTCTTGAACTGTTTTTGTGTGACTGTTTTAGTTACTTTATCGGCACTTGGAATTAAGTTGAAAACTTTAGATTTATGATTAGACTAATAATTTAAGTCACTGACGAATCGAATGATGGAGATACCCCGCAAATGTAATGATAAAATGAGAGCCAATCTCACAACTACTTAAATCATTGGTTCAATTGTCTATCAGTAGACGTTAGAGAGATCTAAGGGCGTTTCAGCTTGAAAATAATTTAGGACCGACTTCCTCCTCCCTCGGGCTATAATAATGAGAACGCTCTGTAAATTGTAATATTAAGAAGCATCGACCACGTGTTTAAACTTCTTGCTCTAAATTTTTCCAAGTAAAACCAATCCGTATTAAAAGTAGGATACTGGTATATATTACAGATTTATTTCCAATACCTTCTTGACTAGTACATAAAAGAGTTGCAACATACGCAGTATTCGTAAGCTGACTTTTCAACATTTGTAATAACTAATAATCATTGTTCTGATCTTGCGCCATTTCTTAATAATTTATATTAAGCAATAAAGACTAACTCCAATTGATAACACACATAAAGAAGAAACCAAAATATTTGATTATTAATCAATAGTGGATAGTTAAAGTTGGTTTCTCTTGAATCCCAAATTAACTTGAATCCCAATTTCTCTTGAATCCCAAGTCAATTCTAAAATAGAATCTACTAATAAATTCTGATCTTATCAATTCACTCCTTTGACCCAATGATTTCCTACTAACAGCTAAGTCTTTTATTAACACTTCTAATGTAAATCGTTTCAATCCTCAAAACTGATTGCAGAGTTTCAAACCGAATAATAATTTTCTGTAAATAAGGCATTATCCTCTATATCCCTTTTCTTTCCCTTTGATCTATTTCATTTATATACCATTATTTTTAAATCACATTACTTCTGTCTTCCTCTAGTTTACCTAACTAATTATTTTTCATTTCGGTTGAAAAAATATTACAATTTTATGCAATTCAAATTTATGTAAAGTCCCCGAGGTTAGTGAAGAGAAAACCATGAATATACCGACATCACATACTTCGTTCACGACGGAGATGTAAATACGACCAAATTTAGGTTCAAAGGATACTGCAAGGAGAAAATTTGAGTACTGATATAAAATATAATCTTTCTATCAATAACAGAAAACTTTACATTTTCTTTAGCTTATTGAAAACAGTTCGACTCACTATTTCAAATCTTTTATCCACCCGTACCGTAACATTGTACAGCAACGAAATTTACGGTAGCAGTGACATTTGAAAATGACCCTGTTCTTAACGGTTTGTCTTACCATAACGGAGGGATGCTACCCTTGGGATTTCTTTGTTTGAGATTCACCGGAATTCATCTCTAGGGAATGGCGAATTAATTAATAGTACTGCACCCGGAAAGACTGGAATAAAGTAGGGAAGTGGAGATTGTATTTGGTCTGTATGTTTCTAGGAGAGCAGTATTTTGTTTTCCTTTGGGAATTGATAGTACTCTAGGACATAAATTTTCAACGATGGTTCATAATAAAAAGAAGGAATGAGATAGTCTGGGATGTTAAGAAGAGAAGATGCGTGTGACTTTTTATCATTTTTAACCATCCAAATATTGCTGAAAAGTGCAAAGATCACCCAGTTCGTGTATAACATTAAATCTGGTAATATTTAAGTACTGATTTTAAACTGTTTATGTTTTCATCACTCAATATCGGTATTTTATTCTTATATAAAATTAATACTTTGAAGTAGGGTGAGCAACCCCGCTCTCACAATCCTCTTGATACTATTCTGATATTTTTGCTTCAATAATAAAGTTATTTTTGTTAACAACATCCACGGCTATACTTGATTTAAAGTATACGCTTTGTTGTGTAAGCGTTCAGTGCCCTCCAACTTTAAAGAGATTGAGAGTCAAAAATAAGGGAAAATATCATTAGTTTTTTTATTCTATGACTCTATTATCTAAAAAGAAAGAGGACAAGGGATCTATTGAACTACTGTAGTATAATGTAACATCCGTAAAAAATATCGATTGAAGAGATAAAAGAATTGAAAAATTGGAGTATTTAAAAAATTGAAGAATAGAAAAGCAGGGAATATGATTAATGTTGTAACTAGCTGCAGAAAATTATAATCAGAGTTTCTTAAAATTAACGGTCAAACTGTCCCGTTAAACGATAACATTATGAAATGGGTTACAGAATAAAAAATACAATTAAACAGAGATAGACGAAAATCAAATTCAACAAAAAATGTACTTAAAAAGAAAATAAATAAGTAACACGAGAAACACCCAAAAAGCTTTATAAAATAAGACGGAAATAGAAAGAAAGTTGTTGTGCAATAAAATTGAAAAAGTTTGCAATGTAAAATAAACAAAAAACACTTATCATAAACGTAGAAACATGTGAGTAACAACAAGAAAACATGAATGATTAGAAAAAAATGGCAACAGCATCTACCAAATATTAATACAACTAAATTAAAAGCAGAAAATAATAACAAATACTCCATGAATTATATTTTTCTTAAACAATAAAAAGG